>JAQZBX010016054.1:8100-19477 GCA_029593785.1 Cabassous unicinctus | reverse complement strand
ATTATTTTATGTAGACTGTGATAAATTAAATAAACATAAACAAATCCCTAGGGCAACCACTAAAAAGAGAGAAAACAAAAATTACAAACATAAGTGATTAAGGCAAGGAAATCACCATAGTCACCCACAAATATTAAAAGGATGTAACAAAATGTTATAAAAATCTTTTATTTACAATTCCATATGATTTTAACATATGAAGAAATGGATAATCTCTTTAGTCTTATATCTCTTAAAGAAATTGAATTTTTCCTTAAAAACCTTCCAAATATGCAAATATTCTCACTGTCCTGATTTTGTGATAATCAGGGTAGGCTAAACATTCGCTATATTAGAAACCATGCATGTGTCCCCATACCTAGTTTTTCTCCCTAGGTCTGATAAACTAAGCCTGATTTATTATATGACCATCCTGTATGGGAAAAGACTGAAACTTTGGGTATCTTTGGTCAACCTTAAGAGATATAGCAGGGGGACAGATGTGGCTCGGGTGGTTGGGAGTCCATCTCCCATATGGAAAGACCTGGGTTCAAGCCCTGGGAAGTCCAGGTAAAAATTAAAAAAAGAAAAATATAGAAGGTTTATGGGCCACCAGGCCCCCTGAGCAGGTGAGCCACCAGGCCCCACAAGCCACACAGCAAGATGATGGCGTAACAGGAGAGTGACACAAGGGAAAGCCAAGACAAGACGCAATGAAAAACCAGGAGCTAAGGTGGTGCAGGCGGTAGAACACCTCTCTCCCACACTGGAGGTTCCAAGGATGGAATCCCAGTGAAAAAAGGAGGAGAAGGATGAGAAGAGAGGGCAGGAAATGGACACAGAGTGTTGCCCAGCGAATGGACACAGAAACAGCAAAAACGGGGGGGTGGGGTGGTGTGAGCAGTAAAAATGGATAAAAGTAAATAAATAAATAAATAAATCCTTAAAAAAAGGTATAGGGTTGGAAGATTCAGACTATAGTTAGTAGTCATACTTTGACGATGCTCTTTCATGATTTGTTAACAAATGTTTCACAACAATGCAGGATGTTTGTGGGGGAGTGATGTGTGGGAGCCCTGTATGATGTTATGCAGGTTTGTTTTGTAAGATCACGATGTTTACTGAACACTTATAGTTTATGTATGTTCATGTATGAAAATGAATGATATACTTCAATAAATGTCTTTTATTTTAAAAAAAACCTTCCAAATGACAAAAAATCTTAACTTGTTTTTAAATGTAAAAATCTCACCTTTCCTTCAGACTGGAATGTGGATAGAGGGCTATGTGAAACCTCTGCAACTCTGCAGAAGTGGACAACATCTTGGGAGATAACAGAGAGACCACAAAACAGAAATCTGTGTCCCAGGATTACCTCAAGGGAAAATGTCACCCACAAAACCAAGACAGCTAAAGTCTGCAGGGTCACACACAAGAACTATACTTTTTCCTTTATGGGAGAACTCTGTTTCTGAAATGTTTTCTTACAACAAACAGCCTGTATTTGACTACTACAGGTGCTTTTCCCAGTCCAAGCACATCACCTAAAAATTCTCTTTCTTTTACAGAGTTCTTTATTTCAAAAATTGGACTATACATGTATATTTGAGAACATTTAGTAGTTGTCTCCAAAAGTACACTGTCTTCTATTAGCAGCTCTAATGAAGTCTGCCAGCAACAAACCTCTTTCAAAAATCCCTGCATTTGTTAATACTTTTTAATAAAAAAAAGTTATATATTATATGTTTTCAATTCTGATGAGTAGTATAATTTTGTAGATAAAATGTCACATATATGTTGTCATTATATTAAATTATAGGTTTGTGAAGAGAAGTGACATAATAAGAGAGTAATCTGAATTTAATTAAGGCATAAGCAATTCCTGAACTTATTACTGTCTGTAATATTAGAGAAACTGTTACCATAATTGCCAACAAAAACCAAAATGATACATTTTCTAAATTACACAAATGTGTATAAATCAAAGAATGGCCATCACAGTTCATGAAAAGACCCGAAAATGTTAAGGGCCTCTAAGTATATGACAAGACATAATGCATCTATAAGAATAGAGAATAATTTAAAATGTATAGTATTAACAAATAAATATTTATCAAAGAGATAATAGTAAACAAAACAAAGGGACAACATACAATACAGAGAAAAATAAATATTTATACAGTAATTTATATTGATATTATATATGTTAAAAATTTGATAGCAATTAAGGATGTAGAAGATAAAAGAGATTTTAATTATTTGAATAAATTTAATAAAGTGATGAATTTGTGAGAATTCCATAAAAATTTAATCATATAAAAGAGTTTGAAACTTTAATATTTGAAAAATCATTGAAGAAAATGAGCAAATATAATTCTGCAATTAAAACATTAATATAAAATAAAAGAATACAAATCAATTGAAGGCAAAAATATATCTAACAAAAATTGCTTAAATTTAAATAAAAATAATAAATATAGGAACATGAACAAAGCATACTTTCTTAAACATATATTGAATAGCAACAAAATTAAAACTGCAAATCCAGATTAAGTAGATGCACTTTTAAAAGGAAATATTAGTTAATGTTTAAAATGGTAAGGGTTTTTATTTGGAATAATGGAAATGCTTTGGTATATTTCATATACAAGATTTGTCTAGAACACCATGAACAAAGCTTTCAAAAAAGATTAAGATAATTCTATATTATTTAATAATTCAAAGTATTTTCCAGATTTTCTTCAATGTACTCATACACTTTTACTATAATATAATTCTATCACTATATTTTACCTTGTTCTAAGATCAAATATTGTAGTGTTATTTTCCACCTTTAGCATTTGGTTTCTTTATTAATAAGATTAGCCAAAAATATTTGTAAAACATCAGCAAAAATTCTCATAACAAAAGCTATTGCGTATTCAAAACTTAGTAAGATAGTAAGCATTCTGATGGTCATGGTCAAAATTTTTAAGTATTACATTAAATTCTTTACAGTTTTCATATGATTGCATCTTCAAAATAACTCTATGGATGTAGAATTATTTGCCTACTTTAGTTGAGGAAACTAGATTTCGACTTTCAGTGACTTACTAAGGAATGTACAGCTAAACAGCAGATAGATCTGGAAACTAAACCCTGGATTATCTACTCCAAAGAAATTACACTTTAAGAATATGCTGAATTTCTTCCCTACAAAATAAATTGAAAAAATTTCTGAAAGAGTGCTTCATAATAATATTCTTTGAAATTGGAATATGCATGGGAATTTTTATAATATAATTTGAAGATTAACAACATGGTTTCTCTATTTCACATTAGTAGTCCAGAAAATTACATATATTGAAAGCACAGGATTAAAACATTTTTCATGGATTCAAATTACTATGAAGACTTCTGAACACATATTCTTGGATATATTCCAGAGAATGCATGGTCTAATAGAGAAAGGTTCAACATAAATGCAAACTAATTAAAGGATGCTAGTGTATATGGAAAGAAATCAAGTAAATAAATAAATTGAAAAGAAAGAAAAGATGCTCTTAAATATTCAGCATTACTGTCACTTCTATATCTTGGAAACCTTTCTCTTCTGCATGATTCTAATGAAAGCATTTTTCACCTCTTTGTTCCTAAGACTGTAAATGAGTGGATTCAGCATGGGGATCACCATAGTATAAAAGACAGAGGCCACCTGATCCTTTCCCAAGGAGTAGGACTTCTTTGATTTTAAGTAAGTAAAACATGTAGTGCCATAATAGATTGTGACTCCTAGGAGGTGGGACGCACAAGTAGAGAAGGCTTTGCGCTTTCCTGAAGAGGAATTAATTTTCAGGATAGTAGACAAAATAAATATGTAAGACACAGAGATTGTGCTAAGAGTCACCATTACGTCTAAACTACCGCAAATCAATATCATGATTTCAGTATCACGAGTGTCAGTGCAGGACAGGGTTAAAATTGGAGTTATGTCACAGTAAAAATGATAGATTACATTGGAGTCACAGAAATGCAAACTGTTCATGCAAAGAAGGTTGACTAAAGATTCAATAAAACTAATCATGTAGGACCCAGTGATAAGGGCGTGGCAGAGTCTCCTGGACATAACAATCGGGTAGTGTAGAGAGTTGCAGATAGCTACATAGCGGTCATAGGCCATTGACGAGAGAAGGAAAAATTCAGTAACAGAGAAGAGGAAAAAAAAAAACAGCTGGGTGAAGCATCCCATGAATGAAATATTCTTGTTGGAAGCCAGTAAGTTCTCTAATGTTTTAGGTATGATGACGGTTGAGTAACTGAGGTCAAGGAATGACAGGTGACTGAGGAAAAAGTACATGGGGGTGCGAAGCTGGAGATCCATGTGAATTATCAGTATCATTCCTGCATTTCCCAGCAGAGTAATCAGGTATATCAGGAGAAATAACATAAAAAGGAAAACCTTGATCACTTCAGAGTCTGTCAAGCCAATAAGGATGAATTCAGGCACATTTGTGTTATTCCTTCTTTCCATAACAGAAATTAAGTGTTGCAAACTGTTGAGAAATCAAAAGTGATACTAAGTATGAATGAGTTCAAAACTGTTTTTTCTTTATAGGGATGATCTGACATTAAAAAAAAATCTCAATTATTTTAGAAATTCATAATAAATAGTAGTTTGCAAAATATGTCTGAAAAAATCTTAGTTTTCCCTGCCAATTAAAAATTAGGCAAGTGTAAATATTTGGAAGTTATGCAGTAGAGAAATTTATATATATGCACATATATATTGCATAATTAGAATGATCATGACATTGGTAGAGTTATTCCACCTCATTAGCACATTTATTCATATGAAAACATTATACCATAGGTATTACTCTTGTACACACTTTTAATTGAGAAAAACGGCACAAGTTTTTACCTAGAATCACAGCCATTAAGTATTGTTGGCCCAGTGTTTCTACCAAGATTGATTGTGTCCAGATCAAACTCATAACTTATATTTAATTTCAGCAAATCGATAAAACAATACTAGCTATCTAATAAGTATTGATAGAGAGTTTTATTGCATCATTTACTGTTCTTTTCTATTCAATACGATTTGGTATAAATGTCAGATCAACTATTAAAACCTCATGTTTATTAATATTAGAGAGCATACCTTACTATAAATTTTTAGATGTATTTTTAACAGATTATTTAATGAAATTTCTTACAAAAATGATATTTTTAAAATATGTACATTGCTTGATGACTCTGATTATATCAGTTCTATATTTGTGTTTCTATACTTTCTAGCATTATCTAGGTAAGGTCTACATGTTACATATATTTATATGCACATCTTTCTATAATGTCACCATCATTTTTAGATAAACTAAAATGTTCTAACTTTGATATTAATACTTACCATGAGTCAAAGTTGTTGAAAAATTTCTTCCAGTATTATCTGTCTAGAAATATCTCAACATCTAGTTTCTATCACAATGAAAATATGTAAACCATTTATGAAGCCTGATGTTTCTGTGATATAGCATTTGTTTCTGCTCAGTTAACTTAGATTAATTTTCAGTCTGTAAAATTTTTTTGAGGTCAAGTAAATCAAAGAAAAATTTTGTTCAGGTTCTTTTCAAACGAGCAAATAATGTCTTTCATGTATACTAGGGAGCTGCTCTGAGCATGAGCAGATTAGAGTATCCCTTGCTGTTCACCCTCATAATGTCAAGACATCTCTTATATTGAAGATTGTGGATAATGCAATATTTAGTCCTCTCTGGGACTAATTTGCAAGGAAGACTGCTTGGCAAGATGCCAAGGATGACACTTCAAGGACTAATGCATCTGTGTCAGGTTTGTAACAGAAATTTGCCTTCCCCTTAGAAGCCACATAATGTTGAGCAGCACTTTTGGTACTCCTTTGTGAGGTTCTAATTTATGACTGGGTTAAAGAGTAGGTATTTCTAGAGAAATGCTTAATTAACCTGTGGCTGAAAGGCCAGATCATTAACGGCCTGGGATGTATTAACATATTTTTCCCAGTGAAATAATTTAACATTTAAAAGTGTGACACCATCAAAGGATTGAACACTGCTCATTATACAAAAATCATTAAGCAACAAAATTCAAATATAAAAATGGAAATCACTCATAAATGTTATTTTTAGATGTATTTTCTTGCAAGTATTTTCCTTTTGTTCATATAAAGCTTCTTTATATTTATGCTTATACATTTATATAGTTTTACCACAGCTTAATTTCAGTCATTTTTATTTAATATTATTTATTAACTATTATGCACCTTGACTAATATTAAAAAGCACTCTTGAAAATACATAATTTCTAGAATTTTGCATTGACTGTTGCAAGATAACTAACTTCTTTTTAGGATTGTGCACCAGTTAATGATGAGCATTTTTGAGACATCACAAGGAAAACCTGTTTCTCCAGTCATGTTTGGGAGTATCAACTAATTAGTAAACACAGCAGATGTATTGTTTTATTCCGCTACAAAAATGTTCTTGCAATTATATTATTATTTAAAGGTATTGGCTTTTATTATATTAAATTAAATAGTAGAGAATAAAGTAAAAGTCATTGCTGAGATGAGTAAAGTTTCTATAATTTTATTAATGGTCCAAAGCTTCCTTCCTCTATATACAACTAGGTGAAATTCATTCTTGTAAATATTTCATTAATTAATGTAATGAAATGAATTTACATGTAGAATAAGAAGCAACTGGTACCAGGAATCTGTTTACATGGCAGAATTTTAGGAGACAAGATGATAGTATAGAGCAAAGGAATTTGAAAACAATATATTATGCATTTGATGAATTTTTGAATGTATAATTATTCAATTAGACAAAAACCCAATGACAATGAGAAATGGTTATTTGCAGATTAAAAAGCCAACATCAATTTATTTCACCATACATGACTTTGGCTTTTAAGATGTTCTATGTCAATACCACCTCAATAGGGTCTTCTAACTCTTTGAAAATCACAGAGTTTTTCTTCCAGTATTAAAATCAATTTTTTGTAGTCATTTAGTGTATTTTCAAATAATAGTCAAAGAAAGAATAGTTTACAAAACTTTTTTGATTAATCATTTTTGCTGAAACTTTATTGGTGGGTTCCTAATATATGATCTCTAATAGTAAGATTATGCTCACAGAAGATCAGGAGTAAGAAACAAAAAGGAGACATGCCTTATTTGACATAAATTTCAACAAAATTAAAACTTTATCCCAGACAATTATTCTGTGTCATTATTATTTTTTTAGTTCTATTTATTCTGATAAGGAATTATTGAGTAAAGATAAGAACAAGGAAGTGCATAGCTATACATTTTTTGTGGAGCTCAATTTGTGAGCAAGAGTTATGATGAATTTCTTCAACATTATAAGGTAAAGTACAACACCTTAATATTTAGGCTATACTGTGTTTTTCTCATACTGCAATATAATATAAAAATTGGGCTTCTTTTTAAGCAATATATTATTTACTTTTTAATGTTATTTCTCTGATGGATTTTTTAAACATACTTCATTGCTGTATATTGCTAATGTTTGCTCTGAGGATACAATTTACATCCATAAATTATTTTGTTGCTCATAATATTATTATGATTGTTTATAGGCAATGAAGATGGCATGATAAGACACTTGAAGATCTGTTCATTGAAAGAATCCTTGAAACATTATAATCAATGGCCAGACTATCTTCCTCAAAACTCCAGAACACAATTGGTTGAATGCAGTAACTTGGTGAGTCCTAGTAAAGAAATGTAACCTAAAACTGTTAGATATAAAATTTTTGCCCAAGGTTGAGCTTCTTTATGGGGGAGCTAAACTCTCAAGGAGAACATCAACCAACAGAGAACAAATTTCAAAACACAGTAAAAGGTGTTTTTGCATTGATTTATTGTTGTTATTGTTAGTTCCTGAAACTCAGTGATATATTTGGCATATAAACAGCTGAGTACTATCTTAAGAAAGAGAAAACTCAGGGTCTAAACAATATAGTTAAAATATGAAATATTAAAATACTCCACGAAATAGTAACCAAAAGAAAACTAGAGTAGTTATAGTAATAGATCAAATAGTTTTGAAGTCCAAAACTGTTAAAAGGGACAAATGAATATTATATATGTATCAAGTGTCATCAACAAGAAGACATAAGAATTGTAATTATATATGCATTGAAACAGCAGAAACACACAGTAATGAAACATATATTGACACTTTTGAAAGCAGAAATAGATAGTTCCACGATTTAGTAATAGACAAAAATACCAACATTTAATAAAGGTAAGAATATTTAGATAGAAGATAGATAAGAAATAGGAAGACCACAGTAATACTATAAGCAATCTAGAGCTAAGAGATATATGAAGAATATTTCAACCAACAAGATCAGAATACACATTCTTCTCTAGTACACGCAGGTCAGTCTACAAAGTAGACCATAAGCTATGTAACAAAAGAAGACTTAATAAACTTAACAAATTTGAAATCATAGAAGAAATCTTCTCAGAAAACATTGAAATGATGCAAGATCTCAATACCAGAGGTATAACTGGAAAATTCACTGATACATGAAAATTAAAAGGTGCACTCTTAAACAATCAGTGGTCAAAGAAGAAATAGCAATGGCAATTAGGAAATTTCTTGATGTAAATGAACAACAACAACAAAAATAACAAATCTTAGAGATGCAGCAAAAGCGGTGGTGAGAGAAAAATTTATAGTACTGAATTCTTACAACAAAAAAGGGGAAATATTTAAAAGAGGGGATCCAACCTCACAACTTGAGGTACAAGAAAGAGAAAAGCATAACAAACCCAAAGAAAGCAGTTAAAGGACATACAAAGATTATAGTGGAGATGAATGAAATACAGAATAAAATACAATCGAGAACATCAATGAAGTCAAAACATGTTACTTTGTAAAGATCAATAATATCAACATTATTTTATGAATCCCAAAAAGAGAAAGAATAAGTTTGTAAACTAATCTAATCTTCTGAATATGACACCCTTTTGATTATATTGGATTCTGTTGAGGGGTCCCTGATTAAGTTTACTTGACAAAATCAATTCAGAGCTTCAGATTGGGCTACATTAGTAAGTCCTAATTCAGGTGGAGTCCCTGCCCCCTTAGTGAGCTGATATAAACAGATGCTCACTCAAGAAGACACACAGGAAGAGAGAGAGCTCTGTCATTTTTGATCCTGGGGCACTGGTGAGATATGACCCCTTCCCCTGATAGCTTAAAGCTGACCCCATGGAGCCTTAAAAGGAAGAGGAATTCCAGGAAGATGAGACCAGGGAGAGACTGCATGCCATCTTGCTTCAACTTGTTGCAGCTGACTTTCACGAGAAAGTACCTCTTATAGTACCTTGATTTGAACTTTCCACACCTTTGGGAGTGTAAGCTTTTACCCCAAATAAATACCTTTTATAAAAACCAACAAATTACTGGTACTTTGCATTGATACCCTTTTGGTAGACTAATACTGCTACCAACACTGACTAAAGAAGAAATAGAAGATCTCTATGGATAGAGATCAAAACAGTAATCAGAATATCCTAACAAAGAAAATCACAAGCCCAGAGAGACTCACTGGTGAATTGCACCAACATTCCAAAAACAAAAATCCTCCACTAAATAGAATCAGATGGAACACTTCTGTGGCAGTTTGATATTATCTTATGAAACCCCAAAAGGAGAGAATTTGTTCTTAACTAATCTATTCCTGTGGGTGGGATACCATTTCATTGCATTAATTTGGTTGAGGGTCCTTGGATTTGATTACTTGATAAGGTCGCTTTAGGGCTACTGATTGGACTATGTCAATGAGCTGTGACTCAGGTTGAGTCTCTTTCTCATTGCCAGGACTGATATAAACAGAAATACAGAGAGATTCAAACAGACACAGGAGAAGGAAGCTGCCATATTTAAACCTGCCATTTGAGAGAAGACTAGTAGATCACATAAGCAGCAAGATGATGACATAACAGGAGAGTGACACAAGGGAGAGCCAAGGCGAGATGCGCTGAAAAACCAGGGACTAAGGTGGTGCAGGTGGTAGAATGCCTCTCTCCCACATTGGAGGTTCCAAGGATTGAATCCCAAGGAAGACAGGAGGAGAAGGATGCAAAGAGAGGGCAGGAAACAGACACAGTGAATTGCCCAGCGAATGGACACAAAAACAGCAAAAATGGGGGTGGGGGGGTAAAAATTGATAGAAGTAAATAAATAAAAAATGATAATAATAAGGTGGGTTGGGGGCAAAGTATAACAAAATATGGACTATAATTAGTACTGTAGTAATATTTTGACGATATTCTTTCATAATTTCTAACAAATGTTTCACAACAATGCAGTGTATTGGTGGTGGGGTGATGTATGGGAGCCCTGTATGATGTTATGCATGTTTGTTTTATGAGTTCACAACTTTCACTATACACTTATTGTTTATGTATGTTCATGAATGAATGATATACTTCAATAAAAATTTTTTTATAAAGAGATCTCCTCTATTCCAGGAAAATCCTTCCTTACTTCCATTGTGTAGAAAAGTTATATTTTCCCTTGAGAGTTTCAATCATCCCAGCTGGTACAATGATTCCCTTCTTGTCTGTTGATTCAGAAGCATGAGGAGACCAAGGTGGCCAGGTGGCAGTCTTAACTTCCAGTTCAATGTAATTGTTCTTGTGCGCCCTGGAGGAAGTACTCCTCCTTTTGGAATTAAAAAATGTAGACCAGCAGAGTTTAAGGTTACAGGGACAGGAAGCAAAAATTTTCCTCGTGGATCACTAGGGGTAATAGTGGGTGGTGCCAATCCCATTCCCCCCCTTGATTCCTTGAACCACAAATCTGGCTATGGGGGAAACATCACCTTAGAGTGTATGCTGATTTAGAGCATACACAGCCTCCTGGAGAACATTGCCCCAACTCTGCAAGGTATTTCCACCTATTTTGGAGACTTAATGGAGTCTTCAAAAGGCAATTCCATTGTTCTATCAATCCAGCTCATTCAGGATGAATGGGGAACATAGTAAGACCTGTGAATTCCATGAAATGTGCCCATTCCCATACATAATTTTCTGTGAAGTGGATTCCTTGATCAGAAGTAATGCTGGAAAAAAAAAAAAAAAGAAGTAATGCTGGGTGGAATCCCATGCTGTTGAATAACGCTTTTGGTAAGTACATCGGAGGTAGTTTTGGAAGAATCATTACATAAAGGGAAGACAAACCCATATCTAGAGTATATATATATTCCAATATATACAAATGCCTGCCCTCCTGGATGAGTGGGGACACCAAGAGAATATGGGGACCCCCTGAAGATGTTGGTAGGTATATTGGCTGTGCTATAGCAGGTAGCAAAGCAGCTGCTTTTAAATTAAAAAAAA
>JAQZBX010016053.1:0-36877 GCA_029593785.1 Cabassous unicinctus | reverse complement strand
GTGTGCAGTTAGATCATAAATTTTAGCGCTTTCCTTTTTTAACGTAAGCATTGAGGGCTATAAATTTCCTTCTCAGCCCTGCCTTTGCAGTGTCCCATAGGTTTTGATATGTTGTGTTCTCATTTTCATTCATCTCAAGATATTTGCTGAATTCTTTTGCAATTTCTTCTTTGACCCACTGATTGTTTAAGAGTGTGTTGCTTATTCTCCATATATTTATGAATTTTCTCTTTTTCTGTCCATTATTGATTTCCAGCTTCATTCCATTACAATTAGAGAAAGCATTTTGTATAATTTCAATCTTTTTAAGTTTACTGAGACTTGTCTTGTGACCCAGTACATGGTCTATCTTGGAGAAGGATCCATGAACACTTGAAAAGAAGGTATATCCTGCTGTTTTGGGGTGCAATGCTCTATAGATATCTGTTAGGTCTAGTTCATTTATCATATTATTCAAGTTCTGTTTCTTTATTTATCCTCTGTCCACATGTTCTAGCCAATACTGAGAGTGGTATATTGAAGTCCCCAACTATTATTGTAGAGACATTTATTTCTCCCTTCAGCTTTGCCGGTGTATGCCTCATGTATCTTGGGGCATTGAGGTTAGGTACATAAATATTTAGAATAATTATTTCTTCTTGCTGAATTGCCCCTTTTATTAATATATAATGACCTTCTTCATCCGTTACAACAGTTTTGCATTTAAAATCTATTTTGTCTGATACTAGTATCTTGTTACTCCAGCTCTTTTTTGGTTACTATTTGCATGAAATATCTTTTTCCAACTTTTCACTTTTAACCTGATTGTGTCCTTATGTCTGAGATGAGTCTCTTGTAGACAACATATAGCTCATATTTTTTAATCCATTCTATCAGTCTGTGTCTTTTGATTGGGGATTTCAAGCCATTAACATTCAATGTTACAGCTGTAAAGGCATTATTTACTTCATCCATTTTGACCTTTGGCTTTCTGTTGCCGTATCATACTACAGCTTATCTTTTTACCCTTTCTAATATTAATTCTACACTCTTCTCCAATTCTCTCGCCCTTACTTTTTCCTTTCAGGCTGCAGCACTCCCTTTAGTATCTCTTGTAATTCTGATCTTTCGGTAACATATTCTATCAGTTTTTGTTTGTCTGTGAAGACTTTGAACTCCCCTTCATTTTTGAAGGACAACTTTGCCAGATACAGAATTCTTGGCTGGCAGTTTTTCTCTTTCAATACCTTAAATACATCACAGCACTTTCTTCTCTCTTCTGTGGTTTCTGATGAGAGGTCGGCACTTAATCTTATCAAGTTTCCCTTGTCTGTGATGCTTTGCTTTTCTCTTGCTGCTTTCAAAATCTTCTCTTTATCTCTGATATTTGTCATTTTGAATAGTAGGTGTCTCGGGGTAGGTCTGTTTGGATTTATTCTGTTTGGGGTGCATTGTCCTTCTTGGATTTTGACATGTATGTCTTTCATAAGAGTAGGGAAGTTTTCAGTCATTATTTCCTCAAATATTCTTTCTGCCCCTTTTTCATTTTCTTCTCCTCCTGGAACACCAATAATGTGTATGTTTTTGCGTTTTCACGTTGTCATTCAAGTCCCTGAGATCCTGTTCCATTTTTTCCATTCTTTTTTCTTTCTGTTCTTCTGTCTTTTCCAGTTCAGATGTTCTGTCTTCAAAATCACTAATTCTGTCTTCAAGTAGTTCAAATCTGCTCTTATGTGTCTCTAATGTGTTTTAATCTCATCCATCATGTCTTTCATTCCCATAAGATCTGTTACTTTTCTTTGCAGACTTTCAAAATGTACTTTATGCTCTCCCAGTCTTTTCTTAATATCCTTTATTTCTTTAGTCATATTTTCTTTAATTTCTTTGAAGTCATTTAGGATAGTTGTGTGATTATCACTGATTAATTGTATTAAATCCTTTATTTCTTCAGGAAATTTGGTTTGTTCTTTTAGCTGGGCCATCTTTGCTTGTTTCCTAGTATGGATTGTAATTTTTTGCTGATGTCTAGACATCTGGTATGCTGGTGAATTTACTCTGATAGCTTATTTCTCTCTCTCTTGCCTATTGTTATTATTATTATTTTTTTACAGCTCTTTGATATTTGGTTCAACTTATCCTAAGTCTTTAAAATTGCCCAGCCTAAGTTACCAAAATTGTGCCAGAGACTCACTAATGGGGTGCAGACTTTCTCCCAGGGCTGGGGTAAAGAGACCTCTAAAAGCACTTTTGTCCGTGTAGTTTCCAGACTAGCCAGCAGATGGCGCTTGTTGGTGCACATTTCCACAGAGGTGTATCTCTCTCCGTTTTCCTTTGTTTTCATCTGGCCAGAGTCTAGATTCAAAGTGGGCTCTGCTGGCTGAATTCACTGAAGAAAAGCCCCCTAACTCTCCCTCCCTTTTCCTTTGTAACAGCTGGCAGGGAGGAAGATGTTTGCTCTCCTCTCTTTCAGCTGCAATGAGCCAGGGGTTTTACCCTCACTAAATAACTTGAGGGGGAGGGAGGGGAGCCCTTCTTGGCAGCCGGGAGGTTTAGTAACTCACATTTTGTTGTTTCTGCTTCTTGGTCTTTCTGTCCCTCACCCTCTTAGGAGTTGTGAAACACTGTCCTGGTCTGCTGACCCCCAAAACAGGTCCCTCAGGCAGCTCTTGGCTCTTTCTCTGTTGTTTTTGTGAGAGCCCTGAGCTTTATCTGCCTAATCCAATGCCATGTTCCCACCCCTCCTCGGAATCCAGTTTTATTGTTTCCCAAGTTGTTATTCATTTATTTCTCCATATGTAATGGAAGTATACACCAGTTTTGTATATCAGATATGCCAAATATATATTTAGATTACTACTGAAATCTATTCCTTTATCAGATTAAAAGAATGTGTTATTTACTCTAGTGTTTTAAAATGTGTAAATACTTGGTAGGACATTGTATTAGTCAGCCAAAGGGGTGCTGATGCAAAATACCAGAAATCTGTTGGCTTTCATAAAAGGTATTTATTTGGGGTAAAAGCTTACAGGTTCAAGGCCTAAAGAGTCCAACTCAAGGTTAGTTCCTCACCAAAGTCTGTTGCCATGTGTGGTGAAGCAAGATGGTGGGTGATCTCTCGTGGTCTTTCCTTCCTTCTTCCTCTTTAGGCTCCAATCTCAGCTATAAGCTGGCATAGGGCTCATCTCTGAGGGCTTCTCAGCTGCTCTGTTCTCTTCATGAGGTCAGCTGTAAACTATAAGGTGAATGGCTTATCTCTCCCTGGGGCTCCAGGTTCAAAACTGAAAAAGTTCCTTCTCTCTACTTCTTGTGTTTTCTTCTGTGTTCTTCTATGTCTTTGTGAGTGTCTGTTTATAAACCACTGTGGAGGTGGGGACTCAACCCTGAGTTACAGCCTACTGATATGGTCGAATTAAGCTCTAATCTTAACATAATTTAATCAAAGACATGTCAGCTGAATCTAATACAATCAAAGGGTATCACACCCAGAGAAATAGATCAGTTTACAAGAGTAATCTCTTTTTGGGGTTCATAAATAATCTCAAACTGCCACAGACATATATCACTTCATTGCTTTTATTTTCCACATTTTTGCCCTGTTATCACAGGTTTATTATATCAAAAAATTTTAATGTTATTATGCCATGTTTCAAAAGTCTTAATATTATAAAATAGAAATGCATTAATTTATAAATTAATTCAGGCAGAAGTGACACTTTAATAATACACAGTTCTAGCTGTGGTGAATATTGTTCTTTTACATTTCCAGATCCAGTGTCCACCCTCTTCACCTTGCTCTGTGCCCTGAGAGGCTGACCCTTAGGGAGAACATCAGTGGTTTCCTTGCTCTCTGGGTTCTTGGTTAGGACTGACAATGAGAAGCATCTTCAGGACATGAGAGGGGATTGATGGACCACTTAGGCTGGTAGTAGCTGTATCCCTCCACTGAAGGGCACAGATTCTTTCCATGTCTCTTGCCTACAGCTGTGATTTCCCTTCCTCAGATGTGGCAGAGATTGCAGCCCTGGCTCTTCAGGTCTGGGGTGTGGAGGTAGTAGTGCCTCTCCACCTGTTGTGAGTCCCAAATGCTTCATTATCCCTTTTGGTTCCTAATGCTGCCCACACCTTTGTAAATAATCCTTTCACGAAACTCTCCTCCATTCCCTACCCCTTAGAATGTGCCATCTCTTTCTGCCAGGGCTCAGACCCACACAGGGTGCACTGAGGATGTCAAGGACTCTTCATACAGTTCATTGTCTGTCACAGGCTGATTATAGAACCTAGTGAGAATGGGGCCAAGACATTTGAAGTCAATAACCATGAATCTACTTGTATGCAGGAATGGAGCACCTCAGAAGTCACTGCTGGGTTTTGATGAGGTTCATTTGAAATGAATATCACAAAATACTTTAAGTTTACTGGGAATGTATGGACAGGATGAATGCAGCCTGGCTTGATTTTACTAATGAAGTTAAACTTCTCAGACCTATAAGAACGCTGTATGATATACATTGTGGAGGTGAGGGAGAGGTAAGAATGATCCCTAGATTTCTGATTTACCCATGTAGATGGAAGATTATTCAATATACTGATATGGAGAGGATAAGGAGGAAACAGATCAGTAAAGATGGACTTAAGAATTCATTTTAAAAAATTCAGGAAGATGGCAGATTAGAAAGACAAAGGACTCTCTTTTCTCAAAGAAAAAGTAGCTACAGAACAGGCAGAAATGGCCTGGAAAAAATGTACTAGGGTTTAGGACACCAGAGGAAGCCTGAACACCACCCAGAAGAGAGAGGCACAGGAAAAAATCTTGATGGAAAGACTGTGAGTAGGAGTGGCAAATGCAGGCACTGGCACCCTTCCCTTACCCTACAAGCAGACAATTTTGAATGTTCCAGCCTCAGGCCAGCATCAACAAACAGAGGAGGCCACAGGGATCCACCTCCCCAGGAAACAGGAGAGAGAGGGATGCAGCCTAAGGCTGATTCAGGTTTTGGCCAACAAATTGGTCTGATGTGTCTCACAAGCACTTCCAGACTGTGTGGGGCTGCACCATTGTTTGCCTTGGGACCTTTGACAGGACTAAAGAGATCCAACACTCCCAATCACCCTTCCTACTGACTGGGGTGGTTGTTAAGGATGCAGGGGGAGTGGAATTACTTTCTACATGGGAAAAGGGAGGGGGCTGTGGGCAAAGGTTAGAGAACAGGCTCAGAGAAAGTTTGAATTGTGAGGCTCTGAATAGCCTCCAGGCAAGATCCTAGTCACATTTTTGCAGTCTGTTGTT
Source organism: Cabassous unicinctus (assembly GCA_029593785.1). Lineage (NCBI taxonomy): Eukaryota > Metazoa > Chordata > Mammalia > Cingulata > Chlamyphoridae > Cabassous > Cabassous unicinctus. The sequence goes on along the minus strand of JAQZBX010016053.1, from coordinate 31,611 downwards.
ACAGCAAACAACTCCTACCTGGTTTTGAACTGAGAGGGCTGCTGAAGAGCACCATCTACTGGTGGATCAAGGAAATGTATGTGAGGAGATTAAAAGTAAATAAGAGAGGCTTTTCCAGCCTTTACAGCCTCCCTCCCCAAGTTTCTTGGAAGTGGGTCTGCAATCCATTACTGGGTCCATGGCCCAGATTTGAGCAACTAATAGGGCAATTCTAAAGACCTAGAACAGGTTGAACCAAGAATCAAAGAATGGCAGTAACATGCAGCTTCCCACTGCTAAATCTCTCTGAAAAAGAGAGACATTGAGCATCAGAGTAAATTCATCATCATAATCAGATGTCTAAACATCAGCAAAAAATTACAAGCCATACTAAGGAAATGGAAGAAATGGCCCAAGCAAAGGAATATATCAAAGCCCCAGATGAGACACAGGATTTGAGAAAACTAATCAACAATATGCACACAAATTTCCAAAATCAAATTAATGAGTTGAAAGACAATATGGCTAAAGAGATAAAGAACATCAAGAAGACACTGAGCAAGCACAAAGAAGATATTTGAAAACCTGAATAGAAAAATAAGAGAGCTTATGGGAATGAGACACAATAGGTGAGATTAAAAAAACTCGCTAGAAGCATACAACAGCAGACTCAAAATAATAGAAGAAAGAATAAGTGATACAGAAGACAGAACAGCTGAAAATGAAGAAAGAGAAGAAAAGAGAGAGAAAACAATGGGAAAAATTAAGCAGGGGCTCAGGGAGTTCAATGATAACACAAAGTGCAACAACATAGGCATCATGGGAGTTCCAGAAGGAGAAGATAAAGGAAAAGGGGCAGAAAGAGTATTTGAAGAAATGAAGGCTGAAAAATCCCCAAATCTCATGAAAGAAATAAATTTACATGTCCAAGAAGTACAGCATACCCCAATCAGAATAAATCTGAATAAACCTACTCCAAAACACATACTACTTAGAATGTCAAATGTTAAAGATAAAGAGAAAGTTCTGAGGGCAGCAAGGGAGAAGCAAACCATCATATACAAAGGATGTACAGTAAGATGAAATGTAGATTTCTCATCAAAAACCATGAAGGTGAGAAGACAGTGGTATGAGATAATTAGGATGCTTCAAATATGAAGGTGAGTTTAAAATATTCACAAATAAACAGAAACTAAAAGAGTTTGTAAAAAAGAATCCACTTTTGCAAGAAGTATTATAGGGAGCCTTACAGCCAGAAAGAAAAAGACAGGAAAGAGAGGCTTGGAGGAGAGTGTAGAAGGCAAGAATAGCAGAAAGGATAACCAAAAGACTAAAAAGACAGGTGAAAATAAGATATGACATATGAAAACCAAAGAATATAATGGTGGAAGAAAATAATGCATTTGCAGTAATATCATGAATGTGAATGAATTAAACTCCCCAATCAAATCACAAAGGCTGACAGAATGGATAAAAATAAATATGAGCCATCCATATGCTGAACAAGAGACACATCTTCAATCCAGGGATGCAAATCAACAGAAATTGAAAGATTGGAAAAGGATATACTATACAAACTGCAACCAAAAACAAGCAGGGGTAGCTAAACTAATATTAGACAAAGCAGTCTTTAAATGCAAAAAAGTTTTAAGAAATGCAGAAGGCCATTATATATTAATAAAAGGGACAATCTACCAGGAAGAAGTAACAGTCATAAATATATATGCACCTAACCAGGTGCCCCAAAAATACATGAGGCAAACTCTGGCAAAACTGAAGGGAGAAATAGACATCTCTACAATAATAGTTGGAGACTTCAACGCACCACTCACGTCATTAGATAGAACAACTACTGAAGATCAACAAGGAAACAGAGAAATTGAACAATATGGCAAATAAGCTAGACCTAACAGATATATACAAAACACTGCATCTCAAATCAGTGGATTATACATTGTTCTCAAGTGCTCATGGATCTTTCTGCAGGATAGACCACATGTTAGGTCACAAGGCAGGTCTCAATAAATATAAAAAGATTGAAATTATGCAAAGCACCTTCTCAGATCATAATGGAATGAAACTTGAAATCAAAAATAGATGGGAAATGGGAAAATTCACAAAGGTGTGGAGGCTAAACAACACACTCCTAAATAATCAGTGGGTGAAAGAAGAAATTTGAAATTAGTAAATATATCAAGATGAATGAAAATGAGAGCACAACTTATTAAAACTTATGGTATACAGTGAAGGCAGTGCTGAGAAGGAAATTTATAGCCCCAAACACCAAAATTAAAAAAGAAGACAGAGCTAAAATCAAAGATATGACTGAACAGCTGGAGAAACTAGAAAAAGAACAGTAAACCATTTCCAAAGCAAGCAGAAGGAAAAGAAATAATAAAAATTAGAGCAGAAATAAATTAAAATGAGAACAACAACAAAAACCAGTAGAGAAAATAAACAAAACTAAAAGTTGCTACTTTGAGAAGAATAAAAAAATTGATAAACCTTTAGCTAGACTAACAAAAATAGAAGATGCAAATAAATAAAATCAGAAATGAAAGAGGGGAAGTTACAACTGACACCACAGAACTAAAAAGAATAATAAGAAGATATTATGAGAAGCTGTATGCTAAGAAATAACACAACTTAGATGAAATGGACAGGAGTCCTAAAAAAATACACAAATACCTACATTGACTCTACAAAAAATATAAGAACTCAACAAACCAATCACATTTAAAGAGATTAAATAAGTCATAAAAAATCTCCCAAAAAAGAAAAGTCCAGGACCAGATGTCTTCACAGATGAATTCTACCAAGCATTTTGAGAAGAATTAACACCAACCCTGTTTAAACCCTTCCAAAAAATTGAAGAGGAGGGAAAATTCTCCAACACATTTTATGAAGCCAACATCACCCTAATACCAGAGCAAAGAGTAAATTACCAGAGTAAAGACACTACAAGAAAAGAAAATTACGACCAATCACTTTAATGCACATAGATGCAAATACTCTCAACAAAATACTTGTAAGTGAAATCCAACAACATCTTAAAAGAATTATATACCATGATCAAGTGGGTTTTTTTTCTGGTGCGCAAGACTGGTTCAACTTAAGAAAATCATTTAACGTAATGCACCACATTAACAAATTGAATGGAAAAAATCATATGATCTTATTGACAGATGCAAACAAAGGGTGTTGACAAAATCGAACACCCTTTCTTGATAAAAAACACTTCAAAAGATAGGAATAGAAGGGATTTTCCTCAATATGATACAGGGCATATATGAAAACCCAAAGCCAACATCGTACTCAATGGGAAAAGTTTGAAAGATTTCCCTCTAAGATCAGGAACAAGTCACGGATGTCCACTGCCACTACTATTATTCAATATTGTGCTGGAAGTTCTGGCTAGAGCAATTAGACAAGAAAAAAATAATAAAAGGAATCCAAACAGGAATAGAGGAAGTAAAACTCACTATTAGCAAATGACATGATCCTAATTTTGGAAGTTCTGAAATATCTGTGACAAAGCTATTATAGCTAATAAATGACTTCAACAAACTGGCAGGAATAAAGATTCACATGCAAAAAACAGTAATGTTTCTGTACATTAGTATTGAACAATCTGAGGAGGAAATCAGGGAAAAAATTCCATTTACAATAGCAAGGAAAAGACTCAAATACCTGAGAATCAATTTAACCAAAGTACAAGACCTATATTCAGATAATTACAAATCAATGCTAAAAGAAATTAAAAAAAAGACCTAAACAATTGGAAAGACATTCACTGTTCATGGATTGGAAGACTAAATGTCATGACGATGTCAATCCTACCCAAACCAATTTAAAGATTCAATGCAATACCAATCAAAATTCCAACAACCTACTTTACAGAAATAGAAAAGGCAATTACCAAATTCATTTGGAAGGGAAAGTGCACCCAAATAGCCTGAAAAGGAAGAGCAATGTGGGATGATTATCACTACTTGAACTTGAAACACATTACAGAGCTACAGTGATCAAAACAGCATCATCAGTGGAATAGAATTGAATGCCCAGAAATAAACCCTAACCTTATGGCCAAATGATTTTTAACAAACCTACCAAATTCATATTACTGGGACAAAACAGTCTCTTCAAGAAATGGTGCTTGGAGATCTGGATATCCATAACCAAAAGAATGAAAGAGGACCCTATCTCACTCCTTATATAAGAATCAACTAAAAAATGAATCAAAGACCTAAATATAAAAGCCAGGACCATAAAACTTCTAGAAGAAAATGTAGGGAAACATCTTCAAGATCTTGTTTTAGGTGGTGATTTCCTGGATCTTTCACCCAAAGCATGAGCAACGAAAGAAAAAAATAGATAAATGGGACCTCCTCAAAATTAAACACTATTGCATCTCAAACACTTTTGTCAAAAGGGTGAAAAGGCAGCTGACTCAATGGGAGAAAAGATTTGGAAATCACATATTTGATAAGGGTTTAATATCCATGATATATAAAGAGATGCTATAACTCAACAATAAAAAGTCAAATGACCCAATGAAAAAATGGGCAAAGGACTTGATTAGACATTTGTCCAAAGATGAAATATAAATGGTGAAAAAAAAAAAACCATGAAAAAATATTCAACATCACTAGCTATTAGGGAAATGCAAGCCATATCTACAATGAGATATCATTTCACACCTATTAAAATGGCCACTTTGAAAAAAGACAGAAAACTACAACTGTTGGAGAAGATGTGGAGAGTTAGGAATGTTTATTCACTGCTGGTGGGAATGTAGAATGGTATAGCCACTGTGGGAGACTGTTTAGTAGTTCCTGAAGAAATTGAATATAGATTTGCCACGTGACCCAACAATACCATGACTAAGTATATACCCAGAAAAACTGAGAGCAGTGACACAAAAGGACATCTGCACACAGATGTTCATAGTGTTATTTACAATTGCCAAAAGAGAGAAACAATCCCGGTGTCCATCAATTGACAAATGGATAAACAAACTGGTGTACACACATGATGGAATATTATGCAGCTGTAAGAAAAATGAAGTCATGAAGCATATGACAACATGGATGAACTTGGGGCGTCTTATGTTGAATGACACAAGCAAGACAGAAAGTGACAAATATTGTATGATTGTGTTATTATGGTCTAAATATATTGTGTAAACTCATGCAGTTAATAACTAAAATGTGGGTCACCAGAAAATAGAATGAGTTTAGAGAATGGAAAGCTGAAGGTAAAATTGGTAAAAAGGTTGTTAATATTTGGAAATGAATAGAAAAAGTAAAAGTATAACATATTGTTTGTAACTAGCAGTGCTGCTAAATGGGTATGACAGTGGTTGAAAGGGAAAATCTAAGTTCATGTATATTATTAGAAGGAAAGCTAAAAAATGTAACACGGGACTGAATAACATAGTAAGACCTCATGTGAAATATGAATATAGGTTATATTGCTTACATAAAACTGTTTTTCTCCAAAACTGAACAAATGTTTGTTAATGTTACAAGATGTTACTATCAGGCAAAAACCCCCAGCACCCTATGATAAGTAAAAGAAAGCAGACACAAAGTACTACATATTGTATGATTCCATTTATATAATATGTAAATATGAATCAATTTACAAAGATAGAATTAGATTAGTGGTTATTTAGGGCTGGGGAAGGATAGAGGGATTGAGAGGTGACTGCTGGTGTTTTTCTTTTTGGAGTAATAAAATTGTTCTAAAACTTTTTGTGATGGTGAATGCACAACACTGTGTTTATATTTTAAAAGAGCCATTGATTTTACACTTTGGATAGATTGTTTGGTATGTGACTATATCTTAATAAATCTACTTTAAAACTAATTCATTTCAGGATTTCATAAATTGGGATTTGATAAATTGAGGATGTGTGAAAATTGAAATGTCAAGTAAGCAACTGAATGATTGAATTTAGGGTTCAGAGGAGAGTTATTCATTAGAAATATATTTGGGAGGTAAGCAAAATGAAAGTGGTCTTTAAAAATTGATCCATAGAACAGATAAGGTAATCAGGCAAAGATTGGAAAGTGATAGAAGAAAGGGACATATTAGCAAGTTAGAGAAAACCCAAAATTCATGTCAGTCAGATAGAGAATCACCTAAAGAGATGTTAACTCACTCCAAAACAGGTGTCAGGGGCACCAGCCAAAGCATGACTTACAGAGGCTCTGATGGGGAGATGTTTTACTCACATAAAGAAGAGACAAAGCATGGTCAGCTTCACTACTGAGTGCGGTTTGTTCCCCATAGCCGGTGGGTCTCAATCCGAGGCCTATGCAGGGCTGCCGCAGTGGAAGAACCCTGCTCCCTCCCTGTCTGGGGCAGATATATCATGGGGTGTGAACTTGATGTCATAAAACATGCCCACTGGAGTCAGACTGTTTGCAGTGAATGTTCACTCATGCGCAGAGAAAAGGGAAGGAATGTACTGGCAGACCCCTTATCATCTTGGGGATTTTTTTTATCTTGCCAGGCTGATAACCGTTGGTCCTGAGCACAGGATGTATTTGTGGGTCCCAGTGAGAGGCAGCAGGCCAAGCTAAGACTGTTCCCCAGAGCAATTTAGAATTTGATTTGAAGAGGAACTACAAAGGAGACAGAGAGTGGCCTGTAAAGTAGAAGATAAAGCAGCAGAGGTTGTTGATATGGAAGCCAAAGAGGGACGTGTTTCAAGAACAAGAGACAGGTCAAGTATGTGAAATGCTGCTGGGAAGTGATATTGAGGCAGGAAAGAAGGAAATTTGTCTGAAACTGACGGGTCTGAGCTTAGGTCTCTTTTTCTTGTCCATTTCTGGCACATCACATTCTCCAAGCTGTGCGTTCCTGAAGTCTGATTTCCTGAGGTGAGTGTAGGGTGCCCTCGTTGTGCACCTCTTTTGCTGGGAGCCATTTTGTAACCCAGGACCTGAAGGTCAATGCAGAGTTCCTTTAACATATTGAATGCCAATTTGAGGTTCTAAATGCAGAATGAAAACAGGTAAGATTTGTAGTGTTCTCTCAGTAGTCCATTGTTTGGAAAGAGGAACAGACATAGACAGTATGGCCTAAGAGTAGGATTTTCTAGTTATGTTTTCTTTTTTGTGTTCATCAATGGTAAACACTTGCCTAAATGTTCTTGTTTCTCTGAGTATAACTTCTTCCAGATGTCTTTTGCATCCGGCTCTTCCCCTCTCTCCAGGTGTTTTCTTTCTTTCTTTTTCTTTTTTTCATTCTCTTGTGATATTTTTATAGGTTGCTTTGTTAATATTTTATTTTTCTTATTTTACTTATATTTGATGTGGGCAGCTCTACCTGGACCTTCTTTTTGCCTACTTAGAGTGTAGGAAACTTCTTGTTTCTCTACCCACCTATTGTAAGAACTGTTTTCTTCTCAGAGCTTTAATGTGAGATTTGACTTTTTCTGACATTTTATCTATGTGCTGTTTGGTTTTGTGGGATGGAGGACAAGGGAGCTGTGGATGCGGATATTTGTAATTGTTGTATTTTCTCTCTGCTTTATTGTAAGTAATTTATTAATATTCCTGTACCTTGTTTCATTCCACCTCACCAGGAAGTAGCCTTTGTGTGTGTATGTGAGTGTATGTGTGTGTATGTGAGTGTATGTGAGTGTATGTGTGTGTATGTGAGTGTGAGTATATGAGAGAGGGAGAGAAAGTGCACCAGCCTTTAGGCTTTGGGTTTTCTCCCAGTTTGGGGTAAACTGCAGTTATTTGGACTTCCCCACTTCTCCTGAGCATCGCTTCTACTCTCCTCTCAGTAAAGTAGGAGAGAGAGGTGAAACTTGGGAGTTTGGTCCAGAAGGAGATTTAACTTTACCTTTCTGTGTGCTCTTAAAGGGATTTCCATGATTTTTGTCTTATTCCTTTTTTACTTTGGGGTCTTCCCTGGTAAATCCTGTTTTTCACTGTTGGGTATAGGTCTGGAAAATCATAATCTCACCTCCATTCCTTTCCAGTTGAGTTAACAACATGGCATATTCTGACAATTTCCCCCTTTTCTGTTGAATCACTGAGCTAAAAAATAGGTGCTTCTATATTTTCATTGTTTTCTTTTTCTTTAATAGAGAAGTTATGGGTTCACAGAACAATCATGCATAAAATACAAGATTCCAACATACCTCTCCGTCACCAACACCTTGCCTTGGTGTGGAACATTTATTACAATTGATGATAGCACATTTTTATAATATTAATATTATTATTTAATAAATATTTAATATTAATTAAAGCCTATGGTTTAACTTAGCATTCACTGGGTTTTATAGTTCTACGGAGTTTTTTTAAAAAACTTATTCTGTTATCTGTATACAATCTAACATGTCCCCCTTTTAATCATATTCACATATATATTTCGGTGCTGTGAATTGTGTTCACAGTGTTGTGCTATCATCACCCCCATCCATTACCAAAACATTTCCATCATTCCAAATAGGAGCCCTGTACATTTTAAGCCTTAACTTCCCATTCCCTATCCCCACCCTGTCCCAGGTAATCTTTATTTTAGACTCTGACTCTGTGAGTTAGTTTATTCTAATTGTCTCAAAACAATGAGATCATTGTCCTTTGTGTCTGGCTTATTTCACTCAACATGATGTCTTCAAGGTTCATCCAAATTTTCACATCTATCAGGACTTCAATGAGGTCTCATTCACCTATTTTTCCTTTTGTTTCTTGTGCTTTGGGTATAAGGTTTAAGAAACTACTGACTAATACAAGGTCTTGAAGATGTTTTCCAACATTTTTTTCTAGGAGTCGTATGGTTGTAGCTTTTATATTTATGTCCTATCCATTTTGAGTGAAATTTTGTATAAGGTGTGAGATAGGGTTCCTCTTTATTTTGGATACATATATTCAGTTCTCCCAGCACCATTTGTTGAATAGAATGTTCTGGTCCAGCTAATTGGGCTTGATAGCCTTGTCAAAACTCACCTTACTGTACATGTGAGGGTTTATTTCTGAATTCTCAATTTGGTTCCATTGGTTAATATGTCTATCTTTATGCTAGCACCATGCTGTTTTTACCACTATACCTAAGTAATATGCTTAAATTCAGGAAGTACTTCTTTTTTATGACAGTTTTGGTTATTTGGGGTCACTTACACTTCCAAATAAATTTGATAATTGGCTTTTCCATTTCTTTAAAAACAGCTGTTGGGATTTTTATTGAGATTGCATTTAATCTATAAATCAGTTTAGGTAGAATTGACACCTTAATGACATTTAGTCTTTCAGTCCATGAACATGGAAGATCATTTTTTGAGGGAGGTGTTTAGAGTATTACTGCACTCTATTCCTTTACCACATTAAAAAATGGTGTTATTTATTCTGGTGTTTTAATATGTGTAATTAGTTCGTAGGGCATATGTCCGTTTGTTGCTTTTATTTTCCACATTTTTCTCTGTTATTACACATTTATTGCATGAGAAAATGTCAATATTTTTTTCACTTTTAAAAGTCTTAATATTGTAAAATAGAAATGCGTTGAATTTCTGAATTAATTTAGGGAGAAATGACACTCTTATAATATACAGTTTTAACTATGGTGAATATTGTTCATTGATATATTCAGATCCAGTGATCACCCTCTCCACCTTGCACTGACCTTAGGAAAAACATCAGTGAGTGTCCTGGTCTACTGTGTTTCTGCTTAACATTGACCATGAGAACCACCGACAGCACATGCAAAGGGGACTACTGGACCACATAGGTTGGTCGTGGCTGTATCCTTCCACTGAAGGGCTCAGATTCTGTCTAAGCCCCATGTCTACAGCTGTTATTCCTCTTCTCCAGATTTGGCACAGATTACATGCCTGTCTCTTCAGGTCTGGGCTGTGGAGTTAGTGCCTCTTCAGCTGTTTCTACCCAGAAATGCTTCCTCACCCCTCTCTGTTTTCTTTAACCCTGCCCACAGTCTTGTAAATAGTCCTCTCATGGAACTCTGCTCCATCCCCCCATCACTTCTAATGTGCCCTCTCTATCTGCCAGGGCTCTGACCCACGCAGGATGCACTGAGGATCTCAAGAACTCCTCATACAATTTTTTGTGTATCACAGAAAGATTATAGAACCTAGATGAGAATTGGGCCAAGTCATTTTAAGTTAATAGCCATGAATCTATGAGGGAATTGGTATGCACAGATGGAGAGTCTCAGAAATCAGTGCTGGGTTACGTTGAGTTTGGATTGAAAAATACTATAAAAAAACTTTCAGTTTTCTGGGTAAATATAGACGTGATGAGTGCAATCTTGCTTCATTTTATCAATGAAGTTAAACTTCTCTGTCTTAAGAGAACATTGTAGGATTTACATTGTGGAGGTGAGGGGAGTTAAGAATGATTCTTAGAGTTCTGATTGATCCAGGTCTGAGGAAGATTATACAATGTTGAGTGGTATTTGTGATATTATTTTAGAATTTTTCCTATATGGGGCTTCAAGTCAGTTAACTTTGGAGGGGAAATGTGAAGGGGATGGTTATCTTGAAATTACTCTCTCCCAGACTCTGGCTGACATGACATATTTCAAAACTGCAGGAGAGTTCTTTATTCTTTGTGAAAAACACTTTTTATTGTTGTTGATTACTGTTTGTTGTGTTTATTTTCTATCACTTGTTTTTCATTAGTTTTAAATAACTAAATGTCCCTACAGGCATCTAGTGGGTACAGACAAAAGATGTTGATAAACATCCTACAATGTACAAGACAGTCCCCAAAGTGTCAGATGCTGAGGTGGAGAAACCCTGTATTAATCTATTAATTAGCTATTCAAATTATAAAATATAAATTATTAACCAAACTAATGTATTTCCAAAGTTATTTAAATTTTTAGTTACCTAGACAAATTCCTGTTTCAAAAACTCACAATTCTCAATTTCCTTAAATATTTCCAGTTCAATTTTCTATAGACATTGTGGTCAGTGATGTTTGATGATCTAATGTATCCTTTGAAATGGGCTTTTGTTTTATTTTGGGAAGAGGAGTTGCCAATGTGCATAAAATGACAGTATAGAGGGCCAGTACCAACATTGTTGGGGAAGAATGGTGGAATTTGAATCACCATCAAAGTGCTGGTAAGTTTACCAATTATTTCCCTTTGGTATCCTCTGATCTAGGCTCAGGCCAGCCTGAAACACAGAAGAGAGCATTAGCATGGACCCTGAGTTAAAATTCAGACAGAGTGGGGGAAATTCCTGTGTGCTCAATAACAAATATTTAAGTTTGTTTATAAGCATTTTAACTTAAAGCCTTATAAGAAGTAAAAGACAGCATTACACATGATAAGTGGTTTTGGGAAATTATCAGAATAGATATTGTCTAGTTAAAATCATTTGGCTTCATTTTTTCATACCTCATAACTGAATAATTCTTCTTTTTTCTGGGATTACATTAGCCTTACATGATTAAAGGCAAAGTGGAATATCTTCACTCAGCTTTTCGCTTTGCTACACTTTTCCTGATCTCTGTGACTTTCTAACTCTGTAAACATTTGGAATAATGAAAACACTGTCCAGATGAGACTCCTGACACATGGAAGAACAATTCCAGTATAGTAGTATATGGACTTCAATAAGAAAATCTTGGGAATTCCTAATAATCCTTAAACTACTGAGAACACAAAATCCCTAAGGTTTTTTTTTTTTTTTTAATAGGAGTCAAAATGTGCTTTCAATTAAAATCATGAAACCAGGTGCAGTGCTGGAGGTTAGTGAGCCCTTGGAGATCCACTCTGACTCTGTGAACGGGCAATGAGTTGAAGGTTGAGCAGGTGCAAAGCAAACACTTGCCCTTAAGCAAAGGAATGTTCACATACTAGTGCTTTTGCAGCAGGACTAAGCTAATGTGTTATAAACTTGCTCCACATTAATTGGAGAGGCACTTGTATTTGAGCCCAGTCTGAGCAAGTACTCTAAGGATTACATCGTTTATGACAAGAATTCTGAATATAATGTATTTCTGAGACTTTATCAAATACCTTAATATTTATCAGTGTTAATATGAAATTTCCTATTGTTTTCCCCCTGCTGTTTGTTCTCGTCTGTGTCCCAGGAACACAATCTTATGCAGTCAGTGAATGAACATGCTTCTCCTGGCTGCTGTCAAGATGGGGACTTCATTCTTGGTGGGCTCCTTTCTCTAAGAGTGATGGCTGGTGACATAAGAAGCAACTTTGGATTTAAAGATCTGTTCAATACACAGAGTTATGTTCATGTGTCAGTGTGACCTCATCTAAGGCATTTTCATGCATAAAAGAAAGGAAATGTGAAAACAGCATTTTAAAAATCCACAGTTGAGGATTATTTTTCTTTGTAAAATGACTTAGTACATTGCATTGAGAGCTGCTTGAATATGTCAAAAATTTTTTTTTCTGAATATTTTCCTGAATTACATGTTATCTAGGGCAGGAATGTTACATATTCTGAATTTTAATGAGCCATTTTTAATTTCCATGATTTCAGACCTTAACTTTCTTACACCTTAGCTGTACATGAAAAGTCAAACCTGGCACATTATGATTTTTTAGACACCAAATTTATTCCACATAGGATAACCTCTTAGATAATCATGTGCTTTCTTTGCATGACCATATGATTTAAAAAAACCCAAATCCAAACATCTAATTGTTTTTCTGTTGCATTTTAGATACCTTACTAAGCATTACCAGCATGCCCTGGCCATAGTTTATGCCGTTGAGCAAATCAACAGGGATCCTACTATATTATTCAGTATGTCTCTGGGGTTCCATCTCTTCAATGTTGACTTCACTGAGATGAAAGCTATAGAGAGCTTGATATCTTTGCTTTCAGGAAAGAGTCCTCCAGTTCCTAATTATAACTGTAGGGCTGAGAAGAGAGACAAGCTGATGGCTGTGATAGGAGGAGTTTCAACTGGAATATCAACCCAGAGTGCCAGAATCCTCAGTCTCTAAATGTTCCACAGGTAAATGAAGAATTCTTGTTCTGAGGATAAACTTCGTAATATACTAATGAGTGTCAAACAAACTTCACTTTATGCTTATTGTAAAGGTATGTGATTTTTAAAATTTTTGTTTAAATAATCTTTTTCTTCTAAAATGCAAATTATTCATAATATGGAATTGTCTTTGTATAATAAAATTTCCTTTTTTAAAACTTTTAAAATGGAGAAAAGTACCCCTGATAAAGATAATTATAATGTATGATCTAACCATTCAGAGGGTATATCTGTTAATATTTACTGGTGTTTGCATCCACTCTTTTTTCCATACAATTATAGAGCATCATAAATATATTGGTAAAATAGGGATTCTATTTACAATTTATCTTATTCTCATTTTTTACTGTATGAAATATTAACTTTTTCCTCTCATGATCATTTTTTAAATATCCTTTATTTTCTCCACCCCAAATAAACACTATAATTATCTTTAATATTTAAAATTTCTATTCTTTTTAAAAATACATAAATACATCTTTAAAATTATTTCTCATTCCCTTGTTTCTTTCTTCTCTTGTTTCTTTCCTTTTATCTTATTTTTAAACAAATCAATTTTATTGATACATATTAATGAAGTATACAATTCATCCAAAATATGCAGTCAATGGTACTTGGTATAATCACTTAGTTGTACATTCATCACTTCAATCATTAGAGCATTTTCATTATTTCAACAACAACAATAATAATAAACAAAACACAGACAAACAAGAAAATTCTTCACCTCTCAATCTCTCTGTTTCCCCTGCTGTACATAGCTGCTATTTCTGGCTATTCTTGCACAATTTTTCATTTATTTATTAAGCAGTTTTATTGAGATATAGTCACATATCATGCGATACATCTGAAGTATATAATCAATGGCTTTTAGTATAATCACAGTGTTGAGCATTCATCATCACAAAAAATTTTCTAACTATTTCATTATTCCCAAAAGAAAAACTCCACACCCCTTAGCATGCCTTCCCAAGCCCTACATAACCACTAATCTAATTTCATCTTTATAAATTGACTTATATTTACTTTTTATATAAATGGAATCATACAATATGTTACACAATGTATTTAGTTCATAGTAGCACAGAGTATTTGTCCTTTTGTGTCTGACTTATTTCACTCAACATAATGTCTTCCAGGTTCATTCACGCTGTCATATGTTGTACGACTTCATTTATTCTTAGAATAATATTCCGTCATGTGAATACACCACAGTTTGTTTATCCATTCATTGGTTGATAGACACCTAGGTTGGTTCCGACTTTTGGCAATCGTGCATAATGCTGCTATGAACATTGGTGTGCACATGTTTGTTTGTGTCACTGCTTTCAGTTCTTCTAGATATACACCCAGTAGTTGTATTGCAGGGTCACTTAGCAAATCTATATTTAAGTTCTTTAGGAACTGCCAAACAGTGGCTGTACCATTCTGCATTCCCACCAACAGTGAATACGTGTTCCTATCTCTCCACATCCTCTCCAACATTTGTAGTTCTCTGTCTTTTTTAATAGTAGCCATTCTGGTAGGTGTGAAATGATATCTCACTGTAGTTTTGATTTGCATTTCCCTAATCATTAGTGATGTTGAACATTTTTTCATGTACTTTTTTGCCATTTGTATTTCTTCTTTGGACAAATGTCTATTCAAGTGTTTGGCCTATTTTTCAATCGGGTCGTTTGTCTATTTATTGTTGAGTTACAACATCTCTATTTATCATGGATATTAAACCACATTTCCTGGTCTATCCAGTTTCCTAGGCAAATGTAACTCTAAAAATATTTAAATGGGAATCTTGGAAACAATGAATGAATGTTTTAAAAGTGGGAAGGAAAATGTGCTTTCTAGAATGAAAGTACATCAATGATTGTTGTCTCTTTCTGAAAGAAGTGAGCAGTTTTTTATTCTCCCTTTTACAAGACACACACATGCTCTGTAACACCCACTCGTATGACATTTTTCAAAGAGTAGAATATTGTGGCAAGTTGATTTTTCACTATTTAGAATATAAGGCCAATTCCATCCTCACTTCTATCCTGGTGTTGCGAAAAATAGGCTTTGAAGGGCCTTCAAAATCGACACAGTCAACAGGAAATCTAATTTCTCAAGCCTCATATTCCTTTTGAATGTTTTTGGCCTTATAGAGCAACTCAGTAAATGTTTTGAAGAATGCTTTCTAATAATTAAAACTCAAGAAATGCAATAGGTTACCTGGAAAGTTTTTTTTTTAAAGTTTTTAATTGCCCCCTTCCCTCCCGGAAGTTTAAAGAAGTTAACAGCATTAGGTTTTAGTAAATAAACCACTAGAGGGCTCTCTGCAAAGTATAAAAATGAGGCAAATGTTAATCTAGAGCAACTCTCCTCAACAGAATTTACAAGTTGGGTGGAATCCTGCAAGTTACACTCTTATTAAGGAGGAAAACTGAAACCCACAGAGGTACAGTGATTTGCTTAACTCTCCATATTTTATAAAGCCAAATGCTTTGGATGCAGCAGGCAGGAGCTGTCCTCTGCTTCATTTTTGCTATTTGTTTATTAGTTTTATAAGGGATTCAGCTAAAAATTAATATCTGCTAAAGGTGATAACGAAATTAAATAGTTTTGCAGATTATAATTCATCAGTAATACATCAGTTAGAAATCCTTTTTTTGGGGGTGGGGGAGGTACTGGGAATTAAACCCCTGACCTCATTCATGGGAAGCAGGTGCTCAACCACTGAGCTACTTCTGCTCCTCAAATCTTTATTTGCAAGTACATGTATTTGTTTTTTGTTTTTTTTTTTTTAATTTTTTTTTTTAAAGAGATACTTAGATTATATGAATGCTGCATGGAAAGTATAGGGGATTCCCTTATGCCTCACGTTTTCCCACATTGGTGGCATCCTTCATTGGTGTGGTGCATTTGTTGCAATTGATGGGCACATTTTGGAGCATTGCCACTGGGCTTGAATTGTGGTTTGCATTGTGGTTTGCACTTTCTCCTGCACAATTTTGTGGGTTATGATGGGATATATGGTGTCTTGTGTCTGTCATTGCAATGTCATTCAGAGCAGTTCCTGGGTCCTGAGGGTGCCTCCATATCACACCTGTTTTTTCCTCTCCCTCGCCTCGGAGCTTCCAGTGGCCACAGCCTTCACATCAGTGATGGAGGTTCTTCCATTGCTGGGGTCACAGTGGGTCTGTAGTGGAATACTGGTGGATCTGCTCTAGTCCATCTTTCATTCCCTGGTCTTGGGATTCTGGGGTGGTGGTGCCTATTCTGCCTCTAATTGGGAGGGGGCTTGGATCCCATGGGGCAGATGGATGGGACTGCCTTGCTTGCAGTTGCAAGCTTTTTCTGTTTGTTAAGATGGTCATTGTCTGTCTTCATCTCCTTGTTGGTTGTCCTGGGTGAGTCTGGTGAGCTGGAGAGTGGGTGTTGCAGGTCTGTTGAGATTCCGGACCCAGCTGGTGCATGGACAGCCCAAAGATTTAGGTCTCTTGGGCATGGACCTGTCAACTCTAGTGCTGGCTGTGGGTTCAAATGGAGGGGGCAGAGGAGCCCTGTGGGGAGACCACAGCTGAATCTGACTCTGTCACACTGAGGAGCATAGATTCCCGGGTTGGGCCCACTGCCTGCAGGTTCTGGGTGTCTCCAGAGCCCTCAGGAGCCCCGCTGTTTGAGGCGATATTTACATTGGTAGTGAATGAGATCCCGCTGAGACATGCATAAGCATAACCTCTGGAATGACCTCCTAAGTCACTTTGAAGTCTCTTAGCCATATAAACTCATTTGTCTTTACCGTTTCCTTCTTTTGGTCAAGGTCTTTTTCCAGTTGCATTGCTAGTTGGTGCTTTATATGCAAGTACATGTATATTGTTTTTAATGATGGCTTCCAAATTTAAATCTTTCATAATTTTTGATTTGTGTGAGTGATAGAAATTATCTGTAAATATCAAATCAATAAATACATTTGACAATGAAAAAAAGCCCTTATTGGACATGTGCTTTCCAAATATTTTCTTCCATTGAGTCAGCTACTTTTTCACCCTTTTGACAAAGTCCTGTGAAGTGCAAAAGTTTAATTTTGAGGAGTTTCCATTTATCTTTTTTTTTTCTTTTGTTATATGTGCTTTGGGTGTCATGTCCAAGAAACCATCACCTACCACAAGGTCTTTAAGATGTTTCCTTAAATTTTCTTCAAGTGGTTTTTATGGTCTTGGCTTTTATATTTAGGTCTTTGATCCATTTTGAGTTGATTCTTGTATATGGAGTGAGAGAGGAGACCTCTTTCATTCTTTTGGTTATAGATATCCAGTTCTACCAGCACCATTTATTGAAGAGACTGTTTTGTCCCATTAACATGGACTTGGTAGATTTGTCAAAAACCAGTTGGTTGTAGAGGTGAGGGTTTATTTCTGGACTATCAATTCTATTCCACTGATCAATGCATCTATCTTTATGCCAGTACCATACTGTTTTGACACACTTTACCTTTGTAATATGTTTCAGGGTCGGGCAGTAAAATTCCTCCCATGTTGTGGGTCTTTTTTAGAATGCTTTTGGTTATTTAAGTGCACTTTCCTTTCCAAATGAATTTGGTAATTGCCAAAATTACCTACTCTAACGAAGGGCTGATGGAATTTACCTACTGTAAAGTAGGTTGTACTGCATTGAATCTATAAATCAGTTTGGATAAAATTGACTTCTTCACAATAATTAGTCTTCCAGTCCACGAACATGGAATGTGTTTCTGTTTGTTTAGGTCTTCATTGATTTCTTTTAGCATTATTTTGTACCTATTTGAAAATAGGTCCTGTACTTCTTTGGTTAAATTGATTCCTAGGTATTTGAGTCTTTGTTGTTATTGAAAATGGAATTTCCCCCCTGATTCCCTCCTCAGATTGTTCAATACTAGTGTACAAAAACATTACTGATTTTTACATGTTGAACTTATATCTTGCCACTTTGCTGAACTCATTCATTAGCTCAAGGAGATTTATTATAGACATTTCAGAATTTTCTAACTATAGGATCATGTCTTCTGCAAAAAGTGAAAGTTTTACTTCTTGTTTTCCTATGTGGATACCTTTAATTTATTTTTCTTGTCTAATTGCTCTAACTAGAACTTCTACTACAATGTTGAATAACAATGGTGACAGTGGACATCCTTGTCTTATTCCTGATCTTAGAGGGAAAACTTTCAACTTTTCCCCATTGAGTAAAATTTTGGCTGTGAGTTTTTCATATATGCCTTTTATCATATTGAGGAATTTCTCTTTTATTCCTACCTTTCGAAGTGCTTTTATCAAGATAGGATGCTGGATTTTGTCAAATGGCTTTTCTGCATTGATTGAGATGATCATGTGGTTTTTTTCCCTTCAATTTGTTAATGTGGTGTATTACATTGATTGATTTTCTTATGTTGAACCAGCCTTGCATACTAGACATAAATCCCACTTGGTCATGATGTATATGTCTTTTGATATGCTGTTGGATTCGATTTGCAAGTATTTTGTTGAGAATTTTTGTATCTATGTTCATTAGAGATATTGGTCTGTAATTTTCTTTTTTGTAGTGTCTTTATCTGGCTTTTATATTAGGGTAATGTTGGATTCATAAAATGTGTTGGGTAATTTTCCGTCCTCTTTTTATTTTTTTTGGAAGAGTTTACACAGAATTAGTGTTAATTCTTCTTGAAATGCTTGGTAAAATTCACCTGTGAAGCCATCTGATACTGGAATTTTCTTTGTAGGGAGATTTTTGATGATGCATAAAATCTATTTAATGTGATTTGCTTGTTAAGTTCTTGTATTTTGTGTAGTGTCAGTGTAGGTTGTTCGTGCATTTCTAGGAATTTGTCCATTTCATCTAGGTTGTCTAGTTTGTTGGCATACAGTTTCTCAGAATATCCTCCTATGATCTTTTTTATTTCTGTGGGGTCAGTTGTAACTTTCCCCCCTTCATTTCTGATTGTACTTATTTGCATCTTCTCTCTTTTTTTCTTTGTTAGTCTAGCTTAGGGGTTTGTCAATTTTATTGATCTTCTCAAAGAACCAGCTTTTGTTTTTTTTAATTTGCTCTATTTTTTTTTTCAATTTCATTTATTTGGGCTCTAATCTTTATTATTTCTTTCCTTCTGCTTGCTTTGGGATTGTTTTGCTGTTCTTTTTCTAGTTTCCTCAGTTGTTCAGGTAGATCTTTGATTTTAGCTCATTCTTGTTTTTACTATAGGCATTTATGGCTATAAATTTCCCTCTGAAGACTGCCTTCACTGTATCCCATAAGTTTTGATAAGTTGTGGTTTCGTTTTCATATGTCTCAATATATTTCCTGATTTTACTTGCAATTTCTTCTTTGACCCACCCATTATTTAAGAGTGTGTTGTTCAGCCTTCACACATTTGTGAATTTACCTCTTTCCTGTCTATTATTGATTTCCAGTGTCATTCCATTATGATCTGAGAAGGTGCTTTGCATAATTTCAATCTTTTTATATTTATTGAGAACCACATTGTGACATAACGTGTGGTCTATCCTGGAGAAAGATCCATGGGCACGTGAAAAGAATGTATAACTCGCTGAGTTTGAGTGCAATGTTTTGTATATGTCTGTTAGGTCTAACTCATTTATTATAGTAAGTTCTCTGTTTCCTTGTTGATCTTCTATCTAGTTGTTCTATCTAATGATGTGAGTGGTGTGTTGAAGCCTTCAACAACTATTGTAGAGATGTCTATTTCTCCCTTAAGTTTTGCCAGAGTTTGCCTCATGTATTTTGGGGTACCTTAATTAGGTACATAGATATTTATGACTGTTACATGTTTCTGGTGGATTGTCCCTTTTATTAATATATAATGGCTTTCTGTATCACTTATAACTTTTTTGCATTTAAGTCTGTTTTGTCCGATACAAATATAGCCATCTCTGCTCTTTTTGGGTTACTCATTGCAAGGAGTATGATTTTCCAACCTTACAATTTCAGCCAGTTTGTATCCCTGGGTCTAAGGTGAGTCTCATTTAAGCAGCATGTGGATGGCTCAAGTTTTTTTTTTATCCATTCTGTCAGCCTATGTCTTTTAATTGGGGAGTTCAATCCGTTCATATTCAATGATATTACTGTAAATGCATTATTTACTTCCACCATTTTTTCCTTTGGTTTTCATATGCCATATCTTATTTCCATCTTTTTTACTCTTTTAGTTATCCTTTCTGCTATTCTTTATTCTGTACTCTCCTCCAAGACACTCTTTTGTGTCTTTTTCTTTCAGGCTCTAACGCTTCCTTTAATATTTCCTGCAAAGGTGGATTCTTTTTTATGAATCTCTTAGTTTCTGTTTGTGAATATTTTATACTCAACTTCATGTTTGAAGGACAATTTTGCTGGACAAAGAATTCTTGGCTGACAGTTTTTCTCTTTCAGTATCCTAATTATATCATATCACTGTCTTCTCATCTCTATAGTTTCTCTTGAGAAATTTACACTAAATCTTACTAGTTGTCCCTTGTATGTGATAGTTTGCTTCTCCCTTGCTGCTCTCAGAATTTTCTCTTTATCTTTGATGGTTGACATTCTGAGTAATATGTGTCTTGGAGTAGGTCTATTTGGATTTATTCTGATTGGGGTATGGTGTGCTTCTTGGACATGTTAGTTCATTTTTTTCGTGAGAGTTGGGAAGTTTTCTGCAATTATTTACTCAAATACTCTTTCTGTGTCTTTTCCCTTCTCTTCCCCTCTGGAACTCCCTTGACATGTATATTGTTGCATTTCAACTTGTCATTCAACTTCCTGAGCCCCTGCTCAATTTTTTCCATTCTTTTCTTTCTCTGTTCTTTTCTCTCTTCAATTTCAGCTGTTCTGTCTTCAGTATCACTTATTCTTTCTTCTATCACTTCAAGTCTGCTGTTGTATGTCTCTAATGTGTTTTTGTTCTCACCTATTGTGTCTTTCATTCCCATTAGCTCTGTTACTTTTCTATTCCAGTTTTCAAATTCTCATTTATTATTCATTATTATTGTCATTTATTTCTTTAGCCATATTGTCTTTCAACTCATTATTTTGATATTGTAAATTTGTGTGCATCTTTTTAATTAATTATCTCAAATCCTGCATCTCTTCTCTGGCTTTGATATATTCCTTTTCTTGGGCCATGTCTTCCATTTTCTTATTATGGCTTATAATTTTTTGCTGATGTCTAGGCATCTGATTAAGATGGCAGTTTACTCAGATGCTCAATTTCTTTCTCTTTTATAGGGGTTTAGTGGTGGGAAGTTGTGTGTTACCACTACTCTTTGATTCTTGGCTCCACCTGGATCCTTAGGATTGTCCTTGCTAGTTGCTCAAAACTGGCCACTAAACCCAGCAATGGGTTACATACCTGCTTCCTAAGGCCTTGGGGAGGGAGGCTATAAAGGCCAGAAAAAAACCTCTCTTACTTATTAAATTTCCCCACATGCACTTTCTTAATCTGCCAGCAGATGGTGCCCTTTGACAGCCCTCTCAGTTCAATGCCTGGTCTGAGTGTGTTTCCTGCAACACAGACAGGATCAGTGTGATATAGGTTTCTGCCCAGAGGCTAAGAACCTTGTAATTCAAGCTCTCTCTGAGACAGTTCTCCAACCTTTGCTGGCAGCCCCCTCCCTTTTCCTGGGTAGGAAATAATTCTACTTCCCTCTACATGCTCAACAATCAACCCTGGTTAGTAGAGGAGATTAAGACGATCAGATGTCTTTAGGCCCAGGTTTCTTTAGTCCAGAGCTGACTCCCAAAGCAAACAATGGCATGGCCCCACGCAGCCTGGAAGGACCGTGGGACACAGCAGACCAAATTTATGGGTCAAAAGCTGAACCAGCCTTAGGCTGCATCCCTCTCTTTCCACTTTCCTGGTGCGGTGGATCCCTGGGACCCCCTTTGTCTGTAGCTGCCTGCCCAGAGGCCTGAGTATTCAAAAGTGTCTTTAGTGTGGAGGAGGGTGCTGGCAGTAGCAGCTGTGGCTTTTTTTCTTTTCCTTTGTCCCTCTGTCTTCTGGGCAGTGTCCAGCCTCCCCTGGTGTCCTAAACCCTAGAAGATTTTTTTCCAGGTCATTTCTGCCTGTACTAGCTATTTTTCTGGGATAGAAAAGAGTCCTGTGTCTTTCTGGTATGCCATTTTCCCAGAAGTTCTCATGATCATTTAAAACCATTTTAAATGACAACATAGTATTATTTCTACAAAAGTATTTTCCTGATTTCTTTTAGTTAGTCATTTAGGTTGCTTCAATTTTCTCCTATTATAACGATTGTTTCTGTTTAATTTTTGTTAAAAAATATATTTTTATTCATGACAATTTCCTTTATTTTCCTAGTATTGGCATTTCTGGGTCAAACAGTTGCATGTTTGTGAGGCTTAATATAGAATTGCAAAATACTGTATAGAATTGTATCAGTTTATTCTGTTAGTAGTTGGTACTGCATGCATATTTTTTACTTTCTCCTTACCATTATGGGTACCTACTATTTTTTAAATCTTTGTCAATTGGATTCAGATTTTATGTTATTTATTTCATACTTATTTTGAATTTCCTTGTGTTAATGAATTATATTTATTTTTCTTTTATGTATCTTAATATTATATTTTGCTTATGTAATGGGATATAAATAATTTTATCCTTTTTATATTGTTTTTTAAACAAATCAATTTTATTGATACATATTAATAAAGCATACAATTCTTCCAAAGTGTACAATCAATGGTATTTGCATAAACACATAGTTGTGCATTCATAACTTCAATCATTATTAGAGCATTTTCATGATTTCAACAACAACAATAATAATAAACAAAATACAGACAAACAAGAAAATTCCTCACCTTTCGATCTTTCTATGTTTCCCCTGCTTTACATAGCTGCTATTTCTGGGTAGTTATTTATTTGTTTATTTATTTATTTATTTTATTATTTTATTATTTATTTATTTATTTTATTATTTATTTATTTCTGGGTAGTTATTTATTTGTTTATTAAGCAGTTTTATTGCGATATAGTCACATACCATGTGATACATTTAAAGTGTATAATCAATGTCTTTTAGTAAAATCACAATGTTGTACATTCATAATCTCAAAAATTTTAGAACAATTTCATTACTACAAAAAGAAAGACTCCACACCCCTTAGCATTCCTTCCTCAGCCCTCCATAGCCGCTAATCTAATTTCATTTTATAAATTGATTTATATTCACATTTTATATAAATGGACTCATACAATATGTAGTACTCTGTGTCTGGTCTCCTTCACTTAGTATAATGTATTTTTAAAAACCATCCTCTTTGTCCTTAGACCAATACAAAGTCAAACTATGTTAAAGAAAGTAAACCTTTCTAGCCATGTTTATTAATTTTTTATTTTGAAAAATTTTAAACAAACACAAGCTAGATAGACTAGATTAAAGAAGATGCATTTACTGAAGACCAACATCCAAAAAATAAAATTTTATTTGCCTTTTATAATTTCTAATTATTTTTCATTTGAATGCATCTATTAAATATTGATTATTTTTCACATCTCTCACTCTATTTCTTTATGTTTTGTGCCATCTAATATAAAAACTTATATTCATCTATACTTTTTTTAATGCTTAGGTTTCCCTGGCTTTTCTTTTTTGGTTTTATTGAACATTTAAGCCTTCTATTCATTTCCTATCTAGTCAAGCAATTATGAGCATTATTTCCAAAGATCATTGTTCTGCCGCTGATATGTGTGAGAGGCTTATTAAACAGTGAAATTTAGATTAAAATTTTACATGCTATTGACTGTTTGGGGATTTTGGGTTAAGATGTAGGTGGGACATTTAAATTTGATTGTCATTCATGTATATGTGGCTGAATGTAATCATTAAAAAAATTCATACTTGTATCAAAACACAAAGATGCTGGTCTGAACTCTGTGGCAATAATGCATGAAGAAGTTCGGGAGATGAGGAATAATCAATAAAGACTGATTATGGGTGCCATATACTCAAAATTAAAGAGAACAGAATCTGAGAAAAAATTAAGGAAAGTCTTCCTGGGAAGATAGTGTTTTATGCCACTGGTAGATTAGCTAAGGCGATATTTGATAATTGGTCATTTGATATAGCAGTTTAGGAGTAATTAATTACCTAGTTTTTAAAAATTGCAAGAGAGATGGGGATAAAAGCCTATAGAGTAGCGTCAAGAGAGAATATCAAGAGAAATATTGGAATAGCATGTATATATATAGCGTAAGTAATGAAAATTAAGTACATAAACTGTAAGCAGTGAAAATTAAGTGATGAATGATATGCAGCATACTGTTATTTCTTAGTAAAGTTATTTATTCATTTTATCTTATTTCTTCCGCAGTACATGTAAGATGTAGGTAAAATAAATGATTCATGAAGCTACAAAGGGATGTTGTATAAGGAGTGTCTTTGTGTTTTATTTAGATCAGCTATGGTCCATTTGATCGCAGTCTCAGGGACAGAGTCCAGTTCCAGTCTCTGTACCAGTTCCCCATGAGCACTGCAGCTCTGTATCAGGGGATTATTCGACTCCTGCTGCATTTTGGTTGGGTCTGGGTTGGCCTTGTGGTTCCAGATGACATCAGAGGGGAAACCTTCCTCAGGGGCATTACAGAGGAAATGGTCAACAGTGGACTTGTTGCCTTTACAGAGAGGATTCCAGCGTTTCCTGCTGAGAATACAGTTAACAGGCTGCTTTTTAAAGAAAGATTCATAGCTATAAATGTCGTTGTTGCATTTGGCGATACCTATTCTCTTCTGAGATTTGTGTATAGAATCTATTCCTATGATCCACTTAGTAATGTCTGGGTCACAACTTCTGATTGGGATATAACCACATTACCCTTTAGGCAAAGTGAAAGTTATTCTTATTTTGGAGGAGGCTTATCCTTTTCTCTTCAAACAGATGAGATTCCTGGTTTTAAAGATTTTCTCCAAAGTGTTCAGCCTCCAAAATATCCTCATGATACATTTATACAGGATGTGTGGTCTGTAATATTGAATGTCCACATAGGAAGCAAGATAGAATCAGGTTACTTACACAATGTGAAAAAAATGGCACCCTGGAGACTCGACCTCTTCATTTCTGGGACATGAAAATGTCACCTCAGAGTTACAACGTCTATGCTGCTGTGTTTGCTGTGGCCCATGCACTCCGTGAAGAACTCGCCCTGAGACTGGAAGAAGAGGCAGGGGACACAGGTGCACGTTTGGCCACTCATCTGTGGCAGGTAGCAAAATCACATTCTTTTATTTTCCTAGGCTGGTTGGCTAGAATTTTCCACTCTTTTTTCTGGATTCATGATTTTTAAATTATTACCCTCAAATAGAGAAAAAAAAGGTTTTTTTTTTAAGCTAAGAAGTCATTTTTTAAAACAAAATAAGTTTCAGAAAGTCCCTTATTCCCACCTTCAAAATGTAGTATCTTCATCTTAAAATTATCCATAATATTTGTTACATTTCAGAATATAACATTTTTAATTAATAATGTGAAGAACTTTTAATTTTCATATGTCATTGAAAATTTTGGACTCAGAAAGTAAATTTTATAAAATAGACAATTATTTTGCACCAAGGAGAATACTTATTTCTCATTATGTGTCTCAGGAAATTTAGAGTAGAGCTATAGTAATTATAGGATAAAGAAAATGCAATATAAAACTTGACTTAGCATAGCAAATGAAAATATTTGGAAAATGTATTGGGAAAAAAGAAAGAACAATAATGTAATAAGTGATAAAACTCAGTACAGGTTATAAACAATTTTGTATTGTATTATATCTAACTTTCTACAGATTTTGGATTATTGGTGTTTTTTGATATTGTCGTATTGGATCTCAAAGAAAAGATTGGAATGTTTGTATATTATGAATTAAATGCTACTTTTTAAATTACCTTCAATATTCAGAAGGTGGAATGGTTCTTGCCACTTTGTATCCAATAAGGCATTTCTCTTATTAAAATCCTTAAGAATCCTAGAAAATATTTAACTTGTTAGGATTTAATAGAAGAAGGTCCTGGATACCCAGGTGTTTATATAATATTTGCTATTACTTTGTGCTCATTTTTGATGTTCACCATAATATGTTTTAGCAATGCATATTGATTTTTGCATGGAATGAATTTTTATGTTGCCTTTTATCATTAATAGAATTTAATGAAAAAGTAGTGGGAAAAAGAGAAAGTTCATTTATTTTTCACTTGCTGCTTCATTATTTTGGGAAAAATAAAAATATTTAACAAAAATTTCACAAGCCTGTATAAGCATTAGAACAGATACATAGGGCTAATTATATATCATTTTAAGAGTTTTTTGCATTTGTTATTTTGTTAAATTGTATCTTGAAAGGATAAGTAGATTCTTCAAAATGAAACTGGACTAAATGTGAAGCATGGACTCAATTTAAGTCATTGAATTTCAATATTGCTGTTCATCAGATTTGTTTATTTCCAGAGCTATAGCTCTTTCTGCTTAACTGTGGAAAATATAATAAAAGCCTGCATATAACACATTTAGTGCATTGCCTCTAATTTTTGTCTTTCAGATCATTTGAATAAGGTTTCAAAAAAATTAAGAAAAGGCTCATTATTTATTATTTCTGAGGTATTTTCAGGATTTCGATCCTTTTATTCTGACAATGAAATATTAATGGAAAATTATAGTCGAATGCACAGTGTTTAAGGTTTTTCCTTTGTTGTGTACCTTTTTGTATAAATATTCCATTGTCTTTGGCTTTTGCAAGTTTAAATTGTGTAATGCATCCCAAAATGTCCTATTTTATACTACTCAGTATATATCATCTACATCTAGTTAACTTGGCAACAAATGGTTATTGCAATTTATTAAATTTCCCTTCCCAGACACAAGTAATTTCACTAACATTTTCTCATATTTCTTTTTGGAGATAATTCATATCTTAGCAGAAATGGTCAGCTACAGATATGTTCTCATTTACTTATCAAGTTTAAAAAAATAACAATAACATACTTTATACTCTGTTGTATATAGTGTGTGTGTGTATATATATATATAATATATATACACTCATATATATATGAGTGAAGAAGAGCTTTCCCATGTGTTTTTATTTTGGCATGAGAATTCACCACTTTATTTAACCAGTCATTCATTTATTTAACAACTCTTGGGCATCTTTTCATATGTTAATGTTGTAATTTGTTATCTACTTTGTGAAGTGGTGCCCAAGTCTACCGCCCATTTTACTTTTTAATGTTTGTCCTTTTTATTGATTCTATTTTAATTTTGCTTTTGTGCCTTATCTCAGAAATCCTTGCCGACTTCAGAGTATTGACGCTTTTCTCCAGCTTTCTTCTGAACATTGTGTTTTGTATTCTGTTTTTAGATAATACATTTGAATTTGATTTTTGTGTAGGATATAATGTAGGTGAACAAGATAATTTTTTTGCTACTGTGGAAATCCAACAAAGGCAACACAATTTATTTAGATCACATACCGTCCCTAATGCATTGTCTGCAGTATCAGTTTTATTCATAATTTAGGAGACCCTGTGTATTAGTGAGCCAAAGGGGTACTGATGCAAATACTAGAAATCTGTTCGTTTTTATAAACAGTATTTATTTGGGGTAAAAGCTTACAGTAACCAGGCCATAAAGCATAAGTTACTTCCTTCACCAAAGTCTGTTGCCATGTGTTGGAGCAACATGGCTGCTGATGTCTTAAAGAGTTCAGGCTTCCTGGGTTCCTCTCCTCTTAGGGCTTGTTTCTCTCCGGGCTCACCTGCTTTACTCTCTCCACAAGGCCAGCTATAGACTATCAGGGGAATGGCTTGTCTCTCTTCCCGGGGCCTCTCCCATGCCTAATAGAGCCTTCTCTCCTTCCTCATGTATCTGCTTCTCTGCGTGTTTACTTCCCAGGCTTCAGTATCAAAACTCTTACTTCCTTTCTCTGCGGTGCAGTTTCTCTGTGTGTCCACCCACCAATGTCCTACTGAGGTGGCCCAATCAAAGCCTTAATCATTATTTAATCAAATAAAAGTGAAACCTCTGAATCCAATATAATCTAATATACCCAGAGGAACAAACCAGTTTACAAACATAATCCAATATCTATATTTGGAATTCATAAACAATATCAAACTGCTACACCCTGTATATGTGGATCTGTTTCTGAACTCTTTATTATGCTCCAATAGTCAGTTTGTCTGTGCTTGCAGAAAATTTACACTGTCTTAATTAGTATAACATTTTAATAGGTCTAAGTATCTGGCAATTTAATTATTGAGTTTTGTTAATATTGTTGAAGATTGTTTTTTTTTTTTTTTTGCTTTAACAAATCAACTTTATTGGTACATATTAATAAAGCATAAATCTGTCCAAAGTGTACAATCAAGCATAGAGAGATTGAGAGATGATGAGTTTTTTTGAAGACTGGCTTTTAATTCTTGATCTTTTGCATGTACATTAGAATGTTATTAGTTTGTCAATTTTAAAAAAAGATAATCCTGTGGAAAATTTGGTTGGGACTATACTAAATTTAAAGATTTGGTACAAATTAACATTTATTTAATATTAACTCCTCCAATCTACTAGCATGGTGTATCCCTCCATTCAAGTCTTAAATTTCTCACAATAATTTTTTTCTAAGACTTATTCAGTTTTTGCACATCTTTCTGAAATTCATTACAAATATTTAATTTTTTGATGCAAGTATAAAAGAAATATTACTTTAAATATTGTTTTCAATTTGTTTCTAGCTGATTGATAGAAAAGCATTTAATATTTTGAATTAATTTTTATCTCAAACCTTGCTGAATTTTTGTGTTTTGTTATATTAGCTATAGAAGGAGGCATTTTAAAATCTTCCTTATTATTGTGGATTTGTCTATTTCTTCTTTAAATGGATTTGTCCATTTTTCTTTAAATTCTGTCCATGTTTGCTTTATATGATTTTTTTTTTGGGGGGGGAAGAGATTTGAAAATAATTTTTCTAATTTTGAAAGATTAGCTGGCTACTGAGTTAAAAATGCTCCTGAAGGAGGAAAAGGAAAAAATGAAATCCAAATGAAATGGTTTTTGTCTTGGACTATAATGATGGGACATGGATTAGACAAAAGAGAATGGATTCCAGTGGTATTCCGAGATGAATCTATAGTACTTGGTATTGGAGTGAGAATGAGGGAATAATTGAGATGACTCTCCAGTATGAATTTGCTGATGATGAACAAAACATACCAGCTGCCTGACAGCTTCTACACAATCTTTACATTCATAAGGAATTTCTCCAGTATGAATTCTCTTTTATGGCTTAATATGGCCAATCTAGCTTAAGGCTTTTCCACATTCTTTACATTCTTAAAGTTTCTCTCTTGTATGAATTCTCTGATGTAGAGTAAGGAATTAATGATGGCTAAAAGCTTTCCCTAAAACTTTACATTCCTAAGTTTCTTCCCAGTATACTACTCTGATGACCAATAAGGGGTGCCCTCTCTCTGAAGGCCTTCCTGTATTCACGACATTTATATGGTCTTATGCCAGTGTGGAGTCTCTGATGTTGAAAAAGATAGGAGATAACACTAAAGGCCTTCCCACATTCAGTACATTTGTAAGGCTACTTGCCAGTATTTACTCTTTGGTACAGTATGTACTATCACCAGTTGTACTCTCTGGAACAACTCTCTGGTGTTGGAACAGATATGAGATGGGCCTGAAGGCTTTACCCATTTCTTACATTCATAACTTTTTCTTCATTGTGAACTCTCAGATGTTGAATAAGATGAGCACTCTGTCTAAAGGCTTTCTCACATTCGAATCATTCCTAGGGCTTCTTTCTGGTATGAACTCTTTGATGAAAGGTAAGAATTGAGATTTTGCTGAATGTTATCTCACAACCGTTACATTTAAGAAGATACTTTTCTCCATAGACTTGTTTCCCCCCACCTTTTCCCCCAATTTATTCTTTTTAATCTATACTTATCTGTTTCAAAGTTACATATTCTCTCTCCTATGGGAACATCCAGCTCACTCTCAAACAGGTCTTCACATCTCCAGCTGTTTTCAAATGTGGAATATTAAAGTCATGGCTTGTAAGTCTTTCCATTAGCACTGCCTGGGTTAATGTTTGTTCATAAGTATCCTGCGTTAGTGATCATTTTTGGTATCCACGCATACTCCAAGTCTGGCACAGGACTCTGGTCATCTCTCTTTTCATCATCCAGGAATCTTTCCTTTGCTCTGATAAGAAGCCCCTCACATTTGGTTTAGAAGTGCAAAGACCCAGTGACACCAGCTTCCTATAGTTCTCAAGCATCACCTGTCTGTGCAAATTCCTCTGAGCAAGGTTCAGCCACTCCCATTCATCTCTGAAGAAATTTATGTCCACATTCATGAAAGTCCTTAAACATTGATGAACATGTTTCAACCCCCAAAACACTTTTTAAGGAATCCGACTTGAGATTTTCAGAGTTCTGCTCAGACATGGCTTTAAGAAGCTCAATTCCTGTCACCTCCATTTCTTCTTGGCTCCTCATTGAGAAGGGCTATGCCCTGACAGAGCAGAACTCAGGTGTTGGTTAAGAAGATTACATAAGAGCCAATACAGAGGGGGCTCTGAAGCCTGCCCTTTCTGGATCTGAATCCTTCCTCTTCCACTTACCAGCAGCTACTTATCCTATCTGTGCTTCAATGTCCTCATCTTCCTTCTTAGTACCAGACCACAGTGATATACGGGAGGGCTCTGACAGGTAAAAAATAACTAACTGCTGAGATCCTCCTTGAAGAGCAGCAGGTAAAGAGTCATTCTTTCACACAGAGGTACATAGTAGGAATGTTCTCTCTTTCTGTTCAGAGATACCCATAAAGAGCTCTGCACTCAGGAGTTGTAGTTTCTAGTCCTCATAGTCCTGTGGACATGGGGACTTCTCCTGAGCCCTGTCCTATCATGTAGGGAGACAGGAAATGTGTAAGCCATAGAGATGTCACCTGGGTTTCTTACCAGGACACTTTGGCCCCCAGTAAGGTCCTAGTGGTTGGTGGGGAGGGGATGGAGGAGGAGAATATCTTCTTGGAGAGTTTCCAACTTTTCTTAACCACTTAAGACCCTTGACTCTTTCCAATAGATGCATCTCCCACATGCTACCAGGATGTGCTCACCTGTGCAGAGACAAGCACAATCACATGTGCCACAGCCATGCACATAGAGTTGTTCTTAATATTTATTTATTAGCTTCTAAGGTCTTCACATGTTCATAATGAGAATCTTTTGCAGCTCTTGGAGGTAAAACACATGGAAATATGGAGGCCATTCTAAGAATGGGCCCCCAGGAATTTTTAACTCTCCAGTTAATCTAATCCCAACCTCCAACAATTCACCAATTCCAGTTTAAGTTTCCCTACTTAATTTCTCACTCTGGTTTCTTTTGCTCATTGTAAATTTGATTTTATGTATTTCTAAGTGGTTTGTCCATTGACCTCAGATTTTCTTATGGGTTTGATAAGAGCTGTTGATTTTCTGTACATTCAGATTTTTCTTGTTTTGATAATAGAAGGGATGACTTCCAAGACCTTTACATGTTGCACTGCAGACCAAAAGTCCATTATTGACTTCTTTATTCTAGTTTTGTATTTTTCCCCTTTATATTCTTATTTTTTC
>JAQZBX010016052.1:0-36876 GCA_029593785.1 Cabassous unicinctus | reverse complement strand
AAAAAAAAAAAAAAAAGAAATTTAAAACTAAAAGACAACATGAAAGCCTCTATAAGTTTGGAAATTAGGAAATATTCTTTGAAACTACACTGCCATCAAAAAAGAAATTATACTGGGAATTAAAGGAAAAAGTAACTAAAGTATAAGGAAAATGCTGCATATCAAAACATATGGGGTACAGCCAAAACAGTGCTTAAAGGAAAATTTATATATTAAACTTCATATATTAGGAAAAAAGTCAGAAAATTAGTGATTTATGCATACATATCAAGAAGTTAAAAGTATAAAATGAACCTAAGGAAAATAAAAGGGAAGAAACAAAGGTAGAAGTAGAAATTAATGAAATAGAAGATAAATTTATAATTAAAAGGATCAACAAAGCCCTAATTTGGTATTTGTAAAGAATAGTAAAATTATTAGACATGACTACATTGAGATATCACTTCATGCCCATTAGGATAATTATGTGCATTATTTCCAGGAAAACAATTGTATGAGCAAGAAATTTTTATACAGCAAAACCTTACAATAAATAATATTTAGAAAATGAAAAAAAAAATTATTAGACATCAGACAAGACTGGTTAAGAAAAAAGAAATAAGGCACGAGTAACAAACATCAAAAGCAAAGCAAAAAGTAATATCACTACAGACCTCACATACAGAAAAAATAGTATTACCATTTTGTTGCCAAAAAATGGAAAATTTAGATGAAATGGATACATTCTTAGTAACAAGTAACTTCACAGAACTGATTTAAAAGGTAAAAAATTCCATCAAATTTTCTATAAACACTCAAAAATTAAATCATTAATCTAAAATCTTACCACACAAAATTTTGCATACTCAGGTATCTGCACCAGTGGCTTTTACAACATATTCCAAGGAGAAACAATTAAAAACTTACACAAAATCTTCCTGAGAATAGAAAATAGAGAAGCATACTTTCCTAATGTTATAAGGTTGACATAACTTTGATACCAATACTTGACATGGTCAGAGGGGAAAATAAAATGATAGGCCAATTTTGTTCATGAACATACATTCTATACAAATTCTTAGGCAATTGATCTAAATATTTGTGTATGTAGTATGTGTGTGTGTGTATGTGTATGTACACACATATATATAGTCATGACCAGATTAAAGAAGGATAACATCTTTGAAAATCTCATCAGAAGTAGAAAATACATATGCTAAAATTCAATATCTATCATAATAAAAACTCTTAGCAATAGAATTGAATTATCATGTCTATTTTTACCACTGTTATTCAGCATAGTATTGACAGTCTTAGTGTAGTAAGATTAGAAAAAGAAATGAAACATATAAGGATTGGAAAGAAAGTTATACAGCTCTCATCATTCACAGATGAAGTAATTATGTATGTAAGATAAAAAATTTACATGTACTCTATTTGAATTCCTAAGAATTTGGCAAGGTTTCTGTGCATTCATGGATGCAGCTCAGATGTCAGCTTCTCTAGTCTTTTCTGACCTCTTTTGGAAAATTTACTTTCTCTTGCCCAGTGTCTGAAAGAACTCTCATATAATATTGATATAGTTCTTAATGATAATTTCTTAAGTGTCTTCCTCTCCTGATAAACTGAAACCTTAAACTAGATCAGGCCTATTTTTGTATACAAAAGTGGCAAGATTTAATAAGTGAAGACACTTAAATATAAAAGTAGTGATTGCCCAGGGGCCCTTTGCTGTATCCCTGTGAAGCTTTGGGCACCCAGTGACCCTTTTATAGTAGTCAGAACAGGTTGATCAGAATATTCCTTCCAGCATCCTCATCGCCCTCCATACGCTGATGTACCAAAGTATCCTGGGTCCTCCATTCTCTCCCTCTTGTTCAGTAACACCATTCTGCTCTCACTTCCCTGTGCTTTAAACGTTAAAGCACATGTTAAGGTGGCTCATGTTCTTGATGTCACCTCCCAATTTAATTACTGACGATTCTAACTCTTGGTTTCACTTTTTACTCTGCCACTTCTCTGAGTCTGATGCTGTCCTTAATCATGTTCAAAATTCAGCTATATTGAATGAATGAATAAATGAATGAATGAAAGAGATGCTCAGTAAAATGTGCACGTTTTCCAAAAATAGTACCGCGGCATGTCCTAAATATTTCTTA
This sequence comes from Cabassous unicinctus, assembly GCA_029593785.1. Lineage (NCBI taxonomy): Eukaryota > Metazoa > Chordata > Mammalia > Cingulata > Chlamyphoridae > Cabassous > Cabassous unicinctus. The sequence goes on along the minus strand of JAQZBX010016052.1, from coordinate 34,738 downwards.
TCTCCTTCTTTCCTTGAGAAATTAAAGAAGATGTAAATCTGCTTCTGAATAGTTAATTGATATCAACAGAAAATGCCTTCTTTTAAAAAATTATGAGTGACTCACAGACTATAAAGAACTTTCTGAAGTATATAGAAAGCACTCCTAAATTATGCAAATATGAATACTTATTTAATTAAAGGAGTTAATGAATATTCACAGGAACGAGCTGGATTTCACAGTCTGGAGTTAATTGCCCACCCACACCTGATGGTTAATTTCTTTCTGAAATGTTTTTTGTAGATAAAGCCTATCATTTACCACATCCCACATGGATCGAGATTAGCTGCCTCCTTTGCACATGCTCCAAGCTTACGTCATTTTGCCTAAGGCAGGATATTAGCTGTGCATTCACTTTATTCTTTTCTAGGATGATGTGATTTTTATTACATTGGTTGATTTACTTAGAAGCTTAGAACACAAGTTTATAGCCATAAAATTAGTACAATGACAGAACAGAGAGGTTGTGGCGTAAAAGAAAATTTCCCTTACTTTTGAAAAGATTTCAGATCTGTCCATTGTATTTAAATTTTAATTTGAGTAAATTGGTAATCTCACCCTTAAGGATATCTTTTTAAAAAAATTAGAATAGACATTGTGAATTGCTTCTTATCTACAACTACATGGCATGAGTTTTTTGTTTTGTTCGCTTTATTTTGTTTTGTTTTGGATGGCCTGAAAGTCTATAAAATTTTTTATTAAAGGAACAGCAAAGAGGAAACTCAGGTGTAAAAATAGAAGAAAAAGCAAGCAATGGCATGAACATACTCTGTAGACATGGAAAGGGATATGTTTGTATCACCACTGATACAACCAAAACTTTTTCATAGTTAGTATATTACTGCTTAAATTGTGAAATAATTACAAGAAAATAAAGAGAATGGCAAGTATAATTTAGAAGTGAAATAAATGTGGTATGTTAGAAAAGAGTAGAAAAGAAAAAAACCCAGCTTTTTTCATATAATAAACTTTATTTAGAAATAAATTTTAGATTTCATAAAAGTTACATGGAAAGTATAGGGGATTCCCATATACTTCCCCCTCTCCCCCTCCCACATTTTACTCTATTAATAGCATCTTACATCAGTGAGGTACATTTGTTACACTTGAACAAATATTGAAGCATTGCTAGTAACAAAGGTCTATAGTTTACATTATGGTTTACACTTTTCACTGTACAGTTTTATAGGATTTGACAAAATGTATAATGGCCTGTATCCATATTTGCAAAATCATGCCGAATAATTCCAATGCCCTAAAAATGCCCTGTGTTCCACCTATTCTTTCCACCCCTCTCCACAGACTTTCTGGTAACCATTGTCTTTATATCAGTGTTATAAGTTCTTCTGTTACTACAGTAAGAATAAGTCTACTTTGGTCCACGGTTGTATTCCCCCCTTAAGTTTGTTCAGTCTTCAATCTTGAGGATTTAGGGATGGTGATGCCCACTCTGCTTCAGACTGGGGAACGGTTAGATCTTATGAGGCAGATGGTAGGAACTATTTTTCTGGAAGTTGCAGATACTCTTTGTTTTCTGGGATAGGCGTTGTCCATCATCATCATTTTTTTAGTTGTCCCAGGCAAGTCTAATGAACTGGAGGGTAGGTGTTGGCCACTACTCTGTTGAGATTCAGGGCTCAACCGGCATATGAACAGACTAAAGATTTAAGTCTCTGGGACATGTATTTAATGGGTATATTGCTAATTTTAGATTCAAATGAAGGGAGTAGCAGAATCATGTGTAGGGAATTTATAAATGAGTCTAACTCTGTTGCATTGGGGAAAAAAGATTATCATATATTCCAAGGTAAGGCCCACTGATGGGGTTTTGATTTCATGGGGTTGTGTGCCTTGCCTATAGTGTACAGATGTCTCTAGAGCCCTTGGGAGTACCCCTGTTTGAGGCCTTGTTTACTGTGGCAGTTAGTGAGATCTGCCTGAAACATACCTAAGTATAACCTCTTGAATGACTTCCTAACTCACTTTAAAATCTCTTAGCTATAGAAACTTTTTGTATTTAATGTTTCCTCCTTTTGATCAAGGTCTTTTTCCAAATACATCATTGATTGGTGTTTGGTATTAATCCCTCAGCGCCAGGGAGGCTTATCCCCGGAGTCATTTCCCATGCTGGGGGGAAGGTAGTAAGTTTATTTGCTGAGTTTGGCTTAGAGAGAGGCCACATTTGAGTAACAAGGAGGTTTTCAAGAGGTAACTCATAGGCAATAGTTACTATTGAGCTAACTTTCAATTTCACAAGAATAAGTTCATAAGTATAAGCAATAATATCATAAGCTTGTCATATTTGTCTGTTTTCCTTTTATTAGGCCATCCTGGGGACTCTAGAGATTATTACCACTCTATCTGAGAATGTAGCAGTGTGGGAGTTTAATATTTTGTTGGTTATTGTGTGGGTCTCCACCCATTGAGATGACACCCTATGACAACCTGAACACATTCATATTCCATAGAGACATGCCCTAGGTATACCTCTCCCCACACATCCCTTCATCACCCTGCACCAGTGACCCACCCCTGCCATAGATACTAAAAGAACACTCCCACAATTGTATTCTCAACCACAGTCTGCATCCTCCTCAGAGTTCACCTGGTCCTTCCTCCACCTCTCCCCTCAGCTCCATGGATGGCCCAAGCCATCCCCCCAAACCCCTCACACTAACACACCAGTATCATCAATCTCACTCACTCTGCTGTACCCCCATCACTCCCGTTCACTGTCAAACCACCCCCATTCACCTTATCATAGATTCTGTCCAGACTGACATCAGCTCACCACTCTCTATTCCCTTTCTATCTCCTGGTAACCTATCTTCCAGACTCTACCTCCATGAGTCTGCTCAATATTCTTAGTTCATATCAGTGAGGTCATGCAATATTTGTCCTTTAGTGACTGGCTTACTTCACTCAACATAAGATCTTTGAGGTTCATTCATGTTGTCACTTGTGTCAATACTTCTTTCCTTCTTACGACTAAGTAATACACCATCATATGTATATACCACATTTTGTTTACCCATTTTTGTATACTTGGGTTGCTTCCAACTTTTGGCAATTGTGAATAATGCCATGATGAACATTGGTGTGCATATATCTGTTCATGTCCCTGCTTTCCTAGTAGTGAAATATCCCTAGTAGTCAAATCCTGCTTTTAAAAGAATTTTCTGTACCCTTCACCATTTTCTAGCCATTTAGATTCAGTGATCAGTCTCTCTAGATAATATATACGCATAGATTTTTACCATAGTATTTTAGAGTTCAGATTGACAAATATGTTTTGGATCAACTAGTAATGGCCTCCTGAAGCACTGAGTTGATAAAAAGTCTAAGGTCTTGTTTTACCTCTGTGAAAAGACGAGTACCATGAATGGTTAGCCATGTCTACTCTGGGTATGGAGTTGGCATGATAAAACTCATGCCTTATAATTACAGATAATTTACATAGCCTATTTCAGAAAAAGCAATGCATTGACATCTTTTCTAAATAAAATAATTGCTAATATTCTTTCAGTTTATAGTTTCTTTTTCCCATAGCTTCTCTTGTAGATATTTTCAAAATTATTTTTTATAGTAAATAAAGTATAAGGCTTACAGATCCCAGGAAAACTCATAATGGCATTTAATTTTTAGGATTAAATATCAATGCTAATTATTTTTTACAGAAATTTTTGGACAATGAATTTTAGATAGCTACTTATTTTGAAATATGCACTATTTTGTAAAAGACATTGGACATTTAGTAAGATCAGTTCTGAATAAGTGGATGGTGAAAAGGACTTTATTAATTATATCAAATTGTGTCATCCCTGTCATTTTAAGATCTATTGTAGAAGATGTCAATGGCTTAAGTCATTAATCAAAACCATTGGATTTTTAAAACAACTGATTTGTTTATATTTAAAAGGCATACACACCTTTTAGCAGTGACATGCTGGTAAATGTTTAACTGATTCTGGGGAGGGGGAGGAAAGCCCTGATTTGTAGTGTTTGCCAATTTCTATGGTGTAATTATTTCCACTGTACCTGATGTCTAGCTACCAACATGCATACAGTTGACTTTCAAGAGCCAGTAGGAACTGACACCAAATCACCATTGTTCTTAAGGAAACCATTTATATTTATTTCCTAAAACATATATGTTCAAAAGGATCTGCCTAGGAACCCTTCAAATAGTAAACTCCATGCTACATTGCAACATGATAGACTTGCTAAAACTTTGTAAGAAAATATCTAATTCAATTCATACACATATATGTATTATATATTATATATGTAGATCCTATACATTTTTAACTTTTCTAGAAAAGCTTATTTACCTAACAATTGTTGGAGATTTTTATATTCTGAAAATTCAATGAAATCTTTCCAAGTTGGATACAAATGTATTTACGAATCATAAAAATATGGAAGGAAATACATGCCACAGATTAAATAATGAACCAAATATCTTAGCAACCTCTTTTAACATTGGCCTAGTAATGTTCATAGCCTGAATGTATCCTAACTGCCTATCCCCATTTTCCCTGGGAGGAACAGAAGGTACTTGGAATGCCTGGCACAAGGCAGGAACTTAGCACATGCTGGCTGAATGGAGGCAGGAGGAGTTGGATAGCTTAAGCATTAGTGTTCACTTAAGACCATCCCTTATGACTGGAATGTTTACCTCTCTACATCATTTCTGCTTTTTGGAATCTTACACATCCTTCAAGGCCACTTGTTTTAGTTTGCTAAAGGCTGACAAGGCACTATATCAGAAATGGGTTGGCTTTTACAATGGGTATTTATTACCTTATAAGCTTACAGTTCTGAGTCTGCGAAAAAATGTCCAAATCAAATTGTCAGGTGACACTCTCTCACCAAAGATTAGCTGCTGGTGATTCTGGACTCCTTTGTTAAATGGCGGCATCTCCTTTTTCCTCTGGTTTTGCTTCAGTTTCCTGGTTTCTCAGGCTTCCTCTCTTAGCTTCTGGAGGTGTCTCTCCCTCTTTCTCTCTGTATTCATCCCATTTATAAAAGACTCCAGCAAGAGGGCTAAGACCCACTCTGGGTTATGCCTTACTGAAGTAATGTAATCAAATGTCTCTTAACTGAATCTGATCACAAGGTCCTATCTAACAATAAGCTCACACCCACAGGAATGGATTAGCTCTAAGGACAAGCTCTTTTCTGGGGTACATAGTCTTAAGCCATTACAGCACTTTTTACCCAAAGCCTTCCCCGACTACTCCAAAGAGACTTATCTTTGTAAACTCCCAGGGTTTTTTGTTTTATCATTTTTCATGATATGTTGTTATGAACCAATACTATCCTTGACCATTGAGGAGGTTGTAAGCTCTTGGGGAAAGGAATAGGATCTTATTAACATTTGTATTACCCACTACATTTTTTAAAGTTTCTTGACATAGCCCGTGTTCTACGATTATTATTTCAATTAATAAATATGAATATAGACCTAAAGGTGAAAGTTGAAAACAAATCTTTTACCTGAATACCACTTCTCAAATATGTTAAAAATTACTTTGTTGCATTTTTCCATTCCATAAAAAATATGGCTATCTATAAATTTTCAGTGTCTGTTTCGTATTTTCTGTTCAACTGTTTTTACCTTGGCAGCAGTTTTTAAAAAGGTGTTATTTCCCTTATCCTGCTCTCCAATACTAATTGAGGGATGATTTAATTCCCATTTTTCTCTAACCACTATAGTGGGAAAACTTTGGGCATTTTAAATGATGAAACTCTTCCAATTAAAAATTTATATTTCAGAGAATTTTGTAAGAACTAATAAATTGGATTTTATTTGATAGCCTGTGCCCACTAACAGTGGAGAAATCTTAGCCAAAGGACCCACCCTGAGCCACTTTGCCCCTTACAGGGAGCCCAGATGTAGCCTGTAACTGTTTAGAAATATGTCATCCGTCTCATACGAGGAAACTGTGGCCCTGAAAATGTCTATGAGGAAGATGTCTTGATCTCCTATGTAAAATAATTTTTATTTCTATCAGGTACATTTGGAGGCAGATTGACCATGAACAAAATGGAGGTTTCAGGGCCCCTCACAGAGGGGTCTTTACCTTCAATGTGATGCCAAAACTGAATGAGCTTCTGGCACCACAAAACAGGGTTCTAGTTCTGGGTATACGTGTTAAGGAAAAAGTATGATATTATGGAAACAGCACTATTTAGGATGTCTAGAGACCTCGATTCTAGTATTTGCTTAGCACTAACTTGTCAGGTATCTTTCAAAATTATGTAAATCCTCTGAACTTCAATTTGTCTGTGAAATGAGAATGGTAACTAACCTATTCTGTCTTCTTTTCTGAGTTGTGTAGTAATGAATGGAAATAACATTCTGATAACCCATAATCAAAGAGTTCATAAATCATAAGTAATTGAAAAGTTAAAAAATTAAACAATATTCAAATTAGTGTTGTTAAACATGAGGCCGCTGTTATCTTTCTACCATTCAAGGAAGTCTGCAGCAGAATTCTCCCTAACTCGTCTCTCTTCCTCCTACAGAAGAGACTTCCCAGCACCGCCCTGATGAGAAGTGTTCTTTAATCCTGGATTGCAGTGGATTGACCTTTTTTGACTATACTGGAGTCTCCATGCTCGTTGAGGTATTGACACAGCTTGTATTTGGACTGATTCCTTCCCAGGGCTTTTCATCAGCCACTGTCTCAGCTCGGGGGTCCTGAGTCTGCTTGTTTCAGCACTCATCTTACCTCCTTCTCTCCAAAAGACATAGAACTTTGTGCCTCTCCACCATGCCAGATTTGTTTTCAAGAGATCCCTTCAAGCTTCTCCATGTGTATGTGTGGGGTTGGGGATGGGACATTCACACAGGGTGGTCAGAGAGCAGAACAGACATGTGATATAACTGGACATAGAGCCTGCTGGGCAGTCAGCATGCAAGGTTTCTAGAAAGAAAAAGAAAACACAAGCTGCATACTTTTCTTTTCTGATTGTTCACTATAAAAAATGTTGTGCAATTTTAGCATAGAATTCAATCTGAATACTTCATATTGTTTTGCATCTAAAACTGTACTGTCCCATTTCACTGGCAGACTTCCTGTGTTTGGCATTTTTATTTATTCTCTATTGCCATGGTCTAGACAAGTACTCTTAAACTTTTATGTGCATCTGTATCAACAGGGTGCTCATTTAAAATGCAGGCTTCTGGTCCTGGTTCATTTTAAACAACCATAGGTAATTTCGATGTAGGTCCAAGGATCATATTTTGAGAAACACTAGACCTAGGATTGTCCTTTTAATAGAAAAGGCCAGAATGTATATTTTTGTTCACTCACATTTTAAATTTGTTTCTGAATATGCTCTAATGTTTATTGACTGCCCTCTAGAGATTCAGGATTTAGGGTTAGTAAGGAGGGGGAAATTGTTTCTTACTTTCACTGAGGTTAGGAACTAATTCAGAGGCATTCAAATAATCTGGGTACTTGGCTTTTTGAGAAAGGGCTGTATGTTTTTTTCATCTTAATGTTTTTAAAATTCTATACAGTAGAATAAATCAACAGAATGATAGGTAAATCAACCAATGTGCTTTATTTTTAAGTTGGCAGAAAATATTTGCCATTGGCTGGTGTTTGTCATCCATATATTCAAAACCACCAGTTCTGTGATCTTGGCCAAAGTATTTGTTTGATTTTTCTGTAAATGTGAGGCATAAATATCCATGTCATCAAGTTGTTTTGAGGCTTAGAAATCATATATTGCATATAAGGCACCTAACAAAATATATAGCAGTTAGTAAGTACCCAATAATGCTAACTGCTCTTTTTATTCTCATTTGATGAAAGTCATTTCTTAAAATGTACATTACTGCTAATATAAGTTCTTAGTTCCAGCCACGCTGAAAGACAGTCCAGAGTAAAGAGCTGCAGGGGCTCCTCAGCCATGCGTGTCTTCCTGCTTTCTAACAACGCTCCTGGATTGTTTTCTTAGTTGCTTTAGTTTAAGGAGCATTCTCCAGGGAGCTGTAGGTTGAAGGAAGTGGGGTGACCTCCACTTATTCTTCTATATGGGACACTGGAGAGGTCAGTGAACTGGAGATTGTTTATCAGCATCAACAAACCACACATAGCAATGTGTTCATGCCTCACTGTGTTTAAGAAGTCAAACAGTGAAAGGTCACCTTGAATTAATCGTTCTAACTTACAAAAACAGGAGCCATTTATTCAATGGTAAAGTCTCATTGCATCCATCCACCCATTCATTCATTCATATAAATATATATATATTTAATATTTTTAATTTTAAAGAAGATTTAGATTACATAAATGTTACATAAAAAATATAGGAGATTCCCATATATCCCATCCCCTCCCTCTCCCACACCTTCCTGCACAAACAACATCTTTCATTAGTGTTGTACTTTTGTTACAATTGATGAACATTGTGCTAACCATGGACTATAGTTTACATTATAGTTTACACTTTGCCCAGCAGAATTTTATAGGTTTTGACAAAATGTATAATGGCCTGTATCTGTCATAGCAATGTCATGCAGGACAATTCCAGTGTCCCCCAAAAACTACGGTGTTGTACCTATTCTTCCCTCTCTCACCCCTCAGAACTTCTGGTAGCCACTGCCTTTATATCACATTCATTCATTCTCTACAGTCAGAGTGATATATTTCACATTTCTCCATATGTAAAGAGAACTGTTAACTACTATTGAATATGAAGAAAATTTATCATGTATTATACACACCCTTAGAATGTATTGTGAATTATCTATCTATCTATCTATCTATCTATCTATCTATCTATCTATCTATCTATCTATCTATCACTATTAGCATCTCACTGTAACTAAAAATTCCAACTTCACTTTCACTTAATTTCATGGACTGACTGGTTCATTTGGGTGATTTTGAGATTGGGGCCTTTAATATGTTGTTCCTACTTGAGATATACTAGGATTTGAAAGAGGTACAACTCTAAAGTATTCCAAGCAATTCCAAGAGATTCCAGTCTCTCTTACCTTGACGAACGGAATTTGGGCAGTCATGCTTGACTTGGGTTTTAGTGCGGGTCTAAATTTACCATCCATGGATAGTTTATAGAGCGTCTATGAACCTCTACATTTAATGTAAAATATTAAAGTCAGTGGGAAATCAACAAGTTCCATCTTTTTCACAAATGGGTCCTTGACTTCCTATAAAAAAAGGTTGAGAACAAGTTTATATCCTACTTACAGGGAAGGAAATAGGGTGCTTGAGTTTGATTAAATGAAGAGGAAAATGTATACAGCCAAATTTAGTTGCAGTAAAGGTAGAGGCCCTGCTGTATTAATCTTAGTCTGCGGAGAGGAGTTCCTTTTAGAAACTTGCCAGGTTGTGCCTGACTGTGTAACAATGTCTCCCTCTGGTGGTGTGACTTCACAAATTTTGGCTTTTCTTTCTTTTTGGAATTCTCCTTTCCTCTGAAACCCATCTTATTCCCTCATGCCAGCTATCCTGAATTAACTGTAGACATACTATTTTAATTCCTCCAGGTTTACATGGACTGTAAGAGTAGGAATGTGGATGTCTCATTGGCCCATTGCACAGGTAAGAGAGTGTCCTTGGCTAACTTTGATTGTGAGCCATTTGCTGCTCCATGTATCCTTATACTATCTGTGCTTTCTTGTAGCTTCCTTAGTAAAAGCAATGCAGTACTGTGCAAATCTAGACTCAGAGAAACCAATATTTTTTGAATCGGTATCTGCTGCAATAAGTACTATCCATTCAAATAAGGTGAGTTGAGTAACTTGGCATGCAGGAGTTGTAAAAAAAAAAATCAGATCATAGAATCAAGTCCTTTGCACTGTTTATTTTAGCCTATCACTCCACTGGCTTCTAAAATTTATTAAAACTTCCCTTTTCCTAACAGTCCTCTGCTATAAGTAAAAGAGTGTTTCCATTCCTTCTTTTTTTTTCTTGGTACCAGTTATAAAAAATTGCTTAGTAATTAGATCTTCCAAAAATATCACTGCTTAGACGATATTAAGAACTTAATAGTTCAAACCACTTGCCTGTAAAATAAATGTTGCTTTGAGGACCCACTATCCTGGAATTTGAATCCATTTCTCACAAATGCAAAAACTCTAAATATATATAGTCTTTTTTTGTCTGCCATAATACCCTTGCCACTAAGCTTATATTGCAATCTTTGGAAATATTATTTGTAGAGCCCAGTGCTCACATGACCTGAAGTATAAAAGTTATTTTCCAAATACTGGGTATTATGGTTTAGTTTTAGAACTGCTCCTAAGCTTTGATTTCCTGAAAATTTTCTTTGATTTTTTTGAGTCATTTTGCCTTTCCTCATCTCTAGAACAACGTTTGGTGTTTCCCAGAGTCATCCCTATTATATTCAATCAGAACAGTATGTATTTATAGAATAATAATAATAACATTATTATTATTATTTACATACCTAACATTTATTAAATATTTACCATGTTCCAGGAATATACTAAGGGCTTTACCTATATTAATTCACTACGTTTGCCTTAACCTTATAAGGGAGATACAATTGTTTACCTTGTTTTTAGAACTGAGGAAACCGAGATTCAGGGAAGTTACAATGCTTGTCATTGGTAGAGCTGGCTTTAAAACCAGCAGTCTGACCTTGAACCCAGAGCTTTAAATTGCTGTAATCTGTTGCCTCATAGTATATCCACTTTCTTAGCTTCAATGGACATTTTGTTTTATTTACTACTGTTCTATTAATATGATACTGATTTGAGAGTTGGATTGGTAGCACGAAGCTTATTTCTTATATTTCAGAATTCAAGCAAACTCAGTGACCACAGTGAAGTTTGAGACCCTCTTGCTGCAGCACAGCTCTTGTCTTTAGCAACTGTTTTGAAGAGACCATCCTCTGTCATTTTGCACGAATTTTTTTTATGTTTAGATCCTACAGATGACCTTACCTACAATAAGTATAATGTGACTTAGTAACCACAGAGACACTGGTAAAGGTTTGCCAACATTTTTTTCCTAATATTTGTTAGTAAGCAGATTCACTTAGTAGGTTATTGTATAGTTGTTTTACATACAACTTTGATATGCATTTAGTTTTAGTGTACTGAAAAGTAAACATGACTTTTTTTTGCTTTACCACAGTATTTTGCGGTGTTTCATTTCTATTTTGTTATAAGTTAATTCGTAAAACTGAGAAATACTTTTGTCATAAAATAAAAGATTTGGAATATTTGCAAACTGTAAAAATCCAGGAAGGTCTACAACTAACACAAAAAAACAATTTATCAAAAGTGCCATTTTCCCCTACAAAGAAAATTCATGAAACATTGCTGAAGTATTAATCTATACAAAAGGATATGAAATTCACAGAAAATCAATCAAATGAAAACAAACTAGAAGTCATTGTTCTCCCTATCACAGGGGAGTATTCAGGAATGTTGTCATATTTGGAAGATAACTGGTATCTCACTGAAACCAAGTTCTTAACATTGGTCCATTTTGCTGTGAATATTGGAAACATATAAGATCTTCAAACTTGATAGCTCTAATCTCCACATTCCCACCCCTTTAAGAGTCTCAGTTTTCAGTTTAAGTTTAGTTGGAGCCAGAGAATGTGGAAGTTGCACATTTTATATATTTTCACCATTTATGATTTTTAGATAGAAAATGCCACCAGTAGAGTAGCCTTTGTGCTATATCAGTGTAAGATTAACTGTAGCAGTTTGGGATTTCCTATTTAGGAAGGGCATTCAACATATTATAATACTATTATCTATCTGTGTCAATATAGATAGATAGATCTCCCTAGTATGTTTTTCTTCTGTTTTCTCTTTATGTTTGAGGAGATCTTGGATATGTGATTATCTGTAAATCCACCAGACTGACAGGATAATTGGCAAATAAACACCATAGGCCAAACTGTACTGTATGTTATTGTTTCCATGCTTGTACATATGTTTTTGATAACATACAAGTACACAGAGTTTTACAATTTTATCTAGCAACTTGATTCACATAAGAAGAAAACTCACTGTCAAAGATAGGTGTAAATACATAATCATGCTTAAGTCTTACTGGAGTTTTAACTGTTCAAGAAATTACTGGTATAAGAAACAGCAAGGTACTTTACAGTGAGTTTGAGGAGCAGGTAGAAAGTAAAATTAAGACTGGTCACTTCGGTGTTGTCATGGGCATCTGTAAGAGTAAATTCTAGTGTTATAATGGTTCTTAGCAAATATGTGGTGAACATTCATATGACCTATACTTTTACTATTAAGTCCTAGGTGGAACAATAAAATAATAAAAGTATGTTTTGAATTCTTATAACTTACCTAGCCACTTCAGTTTTTATTGAAATGAACTACATAGAATTGTCCTTTGTCCCAGAGGTAGGCCCATTCCTTAATTACTAATTTGGAGGTAAAACTTCCTTAGAGAAAGGAATCTACCCTGCTTTGTCCAATTAAATTATTCCAATGGTGGATAGTGGTAATATTTACCATCCTAATCCACTGGACACTGGTAGACAAATATGACTCAAGCAAAGTCAAGGAAACAACATATATTTTTCTATGTATAAACTGATATTTTGCTATGCAACTTTATCCCATAATTGAATTCATGCACTGCAGGCACTTTCTAATTTTTTAAAGATTATGGACCATGGATGACACTATAATCATTATAGTTAGTTAGCCAATGGATGGTTTTATTGTTAAAGGTGACATCAGTATTGTTTGAGCAGTTGTATTTGAATGCATTTCAGTGTTTATAGTAGAAGTTTAATGGATAAAAATTTAAAATCAATAAATCACATGTCAACTGTTAATGTTATATTCAAAGTAAAGGAAGATCAAAACCATATTGTATAAAGCCTGTTGTCCTAAGACTTGTCCTGCATGCCAAGGCCGCAGTGACTGATGACTTGAAGGAACTCCCTGAAATTGAGTCCTGAGAGCCCAACAGTTGCCTGTGAGTTTTAGACACACAAGATTCTAAAATATTAATGTTTATTTCAAATCAAGTATTGACAGGCCAAGAACAATAATATGGCACTGATGCTGGACTGTTTCTAGAGTCTCACCGAGTTATTTTTATGAGATCACCTTATTTTTACATATGATGAACTATTTCCAAATTACTTATGGTAAAATAAAATTGGAAAAAATTAAAACTGACCTATAATAGTGTTAAGGACCTAGTAGAGTGACATATAAATTAAGTGTAAAATATGTAGCCAGGAAAAGACTATTAACATTACATTTATGCAAATTAATTGACCTTAAATTTTACCATTTGTCTTTCATTTTAAAGGTTATTTGCCCCTGATTATATGTTTCAAGTATTAAAAGATCTAGCTTGAATTACTTTGCAGTAATTTATTTGACAGATCTCTATTCTATAAATATGTAATATAATGAGGAAAGAGATCTTTCTTTTTTAATGAAAACATTAATGTGTTAATACCCTGTATGGCTAATGTTTGACATTTAGTGGTTACCAAAATATATGGATATGCTGTTGAACATACATATGCCTTAGAAATGGACACTCTGTGGTCCATGGAATTGTGATCTAATTTGTTACAGAATATGCTTTTTTGACAAGTGAGTTTGTTGCTAGACTTCAAATAGGGAGTTAAGTGGTGCTTTCACAATCCAAAGATTTTTAGTTAAAAATCATGTAATCTAATATGCTGCACTTATTCTTTATATTTAACAATGCATTTAATTATCTTTTTTATAATTCTTTGTACTAACTCAGCATGTAACAACCCATTTCCATGGAAATAAATTGAAATATGATAACTATTATGCTTAAACGGATTTGTGCCCATTAATTCAGAGTATTTACTCTCTTGCAAAGCAAATAATACATATTGCTTTCTTAAACTGACCATAGAGTATTATGTGTTGAAAATTCCTGGAAGTATCAATTATTCTTGGTAATTGGTTCTTACAAAATTTCAACCTAGAACTGTGAGGTATTGTGCCTTCATTTATGGATGGCTGATAAGAGTACTTCTTGCTGCACATATATATACTTTCACAATCCTCTTTTACAGCCTTTTTGTTCTACTCTTCATTAATGTATACATTTCAATTTCTTATTTTTTGGGTTCTTCTTTTGATGTGGTTTATTTGTCTTTCCTGAATTCCTAGGCCAAGTTCAACATTCTTCAGCAGTTTAAAACTTCCTGCTTCCAAGGAAAGGCACTAATCCAATTGTGAGATGGAAAACAGTGACTAAAACAGAAAAAATAAATCCCTGTCCTCATGGAGCTTACATCCTAATAAGGGAAGACAGCAGTGAACAGGATAAATTTAAAATCAATTTGTTATAAGTTAGATGATAATATGTGCCAAGAAGAAGAATAAATCAAGGGAAGAGAATAGGAAGTATAGCAGAGGATGGGTGTTTTACCCCTAGACAGGGTGATGAAACAGGTAATTAATGGGAGTTATACCCTTCCTAAACATTTTTGCATTTACTTTTTCATGTCTGAAAACCAGGCTAACTAGAACTTTATGTATGTCTAGTATAATATAATGTTTTCATGTTCAAACACATCATAAATAATTGTGAAGAGGCTGGTTAAAGTGTATTGGTGCTAGAGACAGTAGCTTAGCATAGACATGACTAGCTCTACCCAGTTATTATCTGGCTATTCAGACTAGGTTGTGGCCAAGAAACAGTGGAGTTAAGGGGTCAATAATGGGTTTGCAATATAGCAATGGCCATTCAGATGCTGAGACATGTTCTGGTGATGGCTGTTGGTTAGCCATCCAGGTGAAGAAGATAGAATTGAATTATCTAGTTTTCCTTAGCCAATCATGTTGTTTTAAAGAAAATAACAGCAGAGACATGCTTAATTCAACCAATTGTCAGAGTGACAGGCTGCAGAACAGAATCCTAAAGTGAAAGCTTTCTATACTTTTTTTAGAAAGCTCTATGACTTTAAATTGGCTAACTGCTCTGAAATAATTGCTTTCAAAGTATTCATTATATAAAAATCCTCCCTCATTTTCTATTGATTCAGCAACAAGAAGGTCATTTGGTCAAACGCATCTCCTTTCTATCCTAAATAAAATAAAGATGACTTTGTCTAGCACATTTGGAAAGTTTTTTACTATTTGTTCCTGTTTGGAGCCTATTGTTTTTATGGCCACATTTAGAAATTGGCTAGGTAATAAGTCCAGTAGGAACCCATACTTGCAAGAACAGTTCCTACATGAAAAAATATAATAAAATGTTTCAATAATAAAATAAATAAAAATAATACTAGAATTTTACCTTTATTTCCTTTGCTGCTAGAGCTGCCTTTTTTCCCTCTTGGTTTTGAAGCAGTTTTTGGCCATGTGAGGGCAGAAGAGTGAGGAAAGGCAGGGCTGTCATGTGACTTCCAAATAAATGTCTACATTTTATTACATTTTACACTCCATTCCTACACTTCCTTACGTTGTTATCCATATTCCACCGTTTCCAAGCTTCCATGTTCTATATTTACTTAAATTTGTAGTAAGGGACCTATTGTTTAAATGAAGATGACTTTACTTAGTCTAAGCTTGAGGGTACAGAAAAGGAGGGCAGTGAAAACAATGCCTGGGTACTGGGTGAATTTTGGGAGAGAAACAAAGACTGACGATAAGGTCAAGTTCAGAGAGGGTAGCGGGTTTATCAGGAGGAGATTGGTTGGCACGGCTGACCCCAGAATGGTGTGATTTCAGGAGTATCTAAGTGTTCCTGAATTCAAATATCTACTACCCCTAGTCTTTCAAGGGGTCTGAAGAATCATTTATTTAGGCTGGAGTAAATATTATCAGAGAGGGAAAACACATGTAAAGGATTGTCACGTGTGGCATTAGCCTTAGAAACACCTAGTCCATTTAATCAAATTATAAAACATTGTCATCAAGGACCTGAGAGAATAAAGCACGAATACATTTTGATCAGGAAAGATGGATAGAAATGTCTTTTGGATGTTTAGGTGCAGCTGGGTAGGAGGGAGTGGATGTGTTGCTGGGGGGCAAGCTAAGAGATGAGGGAGGCATGAGGTTGTGTTGGGGAGGTAAGCTGGGGTGGTAAGGGGGGCCAGAGGGTGACAGTCTTGAATAACCAGCCCCCACCTCCGGTGACACAAACACAGTGGGTCTGGGCTTCGTGAGGCCAAACACAATTCTTCCCACTCTACAGATTTTCCTGGGGCTTGGACCCATGCCTTTTGCTCTGGCTCTGGAGTTAGAATTTGAGAATAGCAGTAAGGCTGCCAGAATGAGACTGACATACCATCTTGCCTCGTGTAAACCTATTCTTTGCAATTGCTGCTCTTCCCAGAGCCAATGAAAATATCCAAGTAGCAAGGGTTTAGCTTAAGAGTAGAAGTTTGATCAATTAAAATCAAATGATAGTGTCATCTTCCTTCTAGATCTTTGTTGAAATGTGATCCTTATAATATCTGCACCAGAATTACCACGGGTATTTGCTAAATATGCAGATTCAAGTCCCTACACAAGACCTAGTGAATCAGAATTTTGGGGGGATGGGCTTGTGAATAAGGATTTTTAAACAATCATCCCTTTTAGTTTTGTACCCTAAAGTTTTAGAATCATAGTTACAAAGGCTTTCTTTAGCCTGGTATTTGATAGAATCCCTGTACTCTAATTCTTCTGCACTTGCCTTTTCATCATTTGCTCTGTCTGAGCAGATAACAAGAACAGTGTGTATAGCTTTGTCATATCACAAAGAACCCATATCAAATTTACCGTAACTTTTGATCAATATTAGTTTGTCAGGGTCACTAAAGTATCTGAAACACATTTTCCGGTAGTTTTCCCAAGACTGGATGTTTGTATTTGGTATCTTCCATTGTGGAAATTTTAAGTCTCCTCATTTCACAAATTTATACTGTTCCCAACAGATATTGATGTAGTCATGTAAGAAAACGGTCCCATCTTCCAGGTGACTCTTCACACATATCCATTAGAAACATATCATAAAAGAGAGTTTTTCCTTCCAGCCTAAGGCTCCATAGGTAATTATTTTCTTTCAACACCTTCATTGAAATTCCCTGTGTAATGCTACCAGAGTGAATTATAGTTAAACCTTTTATTCTGCACATATGGAGCTGGGATAAAGAGATGGTGCCAGCAATATTACTCAGCTACTTTCAGTTTAGGGATTGAGGCTGATGTAAGCCATCATAACTAGGGAGAAAATAATATTAAATTATGAATCACTGCCAGATGTGTGAATGTACATCTTCAGGTTTCATTTTCTGAAACATGCTTATTCTATTATATTCCTCAGCCACATTTTAAGTGATTCTCTTCCTATGGATAATGGATTCAAATGCATTAAATGTTTAGAAAAACCCAAAATTAATAAAATATATTTGGAATACCTCTCACAACCCAAAGAAGGAATTGGAAATTGTTATAAAGTGCAAGTTGTGTAACGATGTCCTGCAGCCTAAGTCACAGAAGAGATGCCGGAGACCTCACTGGACATCTTCCCATATGAGGCTTGTCCAGGGCAACGTAGCTAGGTTAACGGCAATGTGAGGGAGAGAGAGAATAAAGTAAAACAGGAGACAATCGTTGTTAGAAAAATTAATCGCAGTCTGAGATAAAAATGAGTACTATCTGAGATTTGTGCTTGAGATCCCAGACTCAAACTCGTGGTTTAATAGAGCCCCAGACTGTTTGACATCCAAGTGAAGGGGCTGGAAGATGTCCTCATTTCTGATGTCCTTGAAAATTCCTAGTCTCTTGCCTGAGGTGGACCTTCAGTGCTCTCTGTTAAAGATTTCACTTGTCTGTGCTCCATGACTCTACCATTCCTCTTTTCACCACATACTAAATCCCCCTTCTTCATCTTGTTTCTAAGGGTCATCCACAGATAACCTTGCCTCCACCTTCAGAAAGCCACTGTGCATTCCCCCCTCAATACCTACTTATTCCCTAGTTATCTAAAGATATTGTACTTGTGTGTTTTGAGCATACAAGTTTGAGCATCATTGGTTGAGGTATCCTTTCTCCTAATCATGGTCAAATCTTCTACCTGAAGCTTTCATTTTCCTACTTGTTTTGTTATTTTAGTTTTGTTTAGTTTTTGTTTTTTGTTTTTAAATAAAAACTGCCATCTTGTTCTTCTGGTCACTGCTCTATTAATTAATCCTTCTTTTTCCAGTATCTTCAACCTCTCCACTTGAGTGTATGTAATCATAGTCTATAAACAACCTTAAAATTATCTTACCTCACCTCAAAAATAATTTCTCATTTGACATGCTTCCTTCTTTGCCTTTCCTGTCTGCCTATCTTTAGTCTCTCCTGAATAATTTACATTGTAATTTATTGAAAGACTAGTTAACATTTGCTGCCTTTGCCTGCTCATCTCAGGCCTTTGCCATCTGACTCTTACCCACACCACACTAGTAAAGCTTTCTGGCAAAGATGGGCATTGACTTCCAAATTCCCAAACTCAGGGACTACTTTCCAATCCTCTTCTTATCTGCCCTCTCTATATTTCATATTCTTGACCAGTCTCTCTTTCTGTAAATCTATACTCCCTTCACTTACCATTCATGTATTAAAAATAATTTGACTATTTATTATGTGCCGGGTACCATGCTAGTTCATACGAATAAAAGAACAGGTAATTTCTTGCCCTCAAGGATCTCAGATACTGTTGACAAGACAAATAGGAAAAAAGGGAATTATAATTCAACATGATAAATACTCACAATTTAAGATGTCATTCAGAGTCATTCAAGAAGCCTTTCTATGATCACCTGTTTTGTAGTCACCTTCAGACAAGAAATGCTCCTCCCCACAAATTTGTTTTGAGACTGATGATGCCAGACATGTGCCAGGAGGGTAAGAAAAGGTTTATTGCTCACATAATGAGACTTTCTGGGGAAAGCAGGACAGGCTCCCAAGCTGGTCCAAAAAATGGCTTGAGAGAGCAAGGAAAGGAAACTGAATTGAGGTTTTTATAGTGGTTAGGGAGTGGGACCAGGGTGAGGATTCCTAAAACATGTGGTTTGAACCTCCCACTGGTGCCAAAGGAGGGAATACCAGGGTTTCTTATCAGCTTTCCCAGGTTTGGGGCAGCAGGAGAAGAGGAAAAGGTGAGACTTAAAAGCTGTCAGCACTCAGACATAAAAAAATTGGATTCAATTTTCTATTACAATTCACCTAAGTAGGTTAGATGCCTACCTATGTTCTGCTAACATCCTGTTCTTTCCTCTAATATTATACTGACAATATTTTACCATAATTATTCATTTATATGCTTTTAAAGGCATTGACTTGTATTAATTATTGTTGTATTCCTGGCCCATTAACTGTTATGTTTAATATGTGTTTTTGGAATGGATGAATGATGATCAATCATCCATAATAAAAATGATAGAAAGAAATTAAAAACTAGGAATTGGCTAAAGAAAAGAGACTGACATCTTCAAAGAACTGAGAAAGCCATTGTGGTTGTAACAGGGTGGTAGGCAGGGGCAGTGGCTTGAGGTAAGTCTTGAGCAGTAAATAGAAAATTCCTTTTGAAAAAATTGCCGTCCCTATTGGACAATTTACATGTCAGTTTTTAATCATATTTAAAACACAGTTTCCTCACCTTGGTTAGAAAACTAATCTCTACTTTCAGATGGAACAAGCAGGCATCTCTAAGAGACCATCTGAGAGGGATTTAGAAGCTTTTGCTCTCCAAATTTCTCATCAGTTTGTGACAACTCTCAAAATTTCTACTGATAAAACTCTCTTCTTTATTAAAGCATTAACTATGTATGACTTCAGGTGAAAGACTGTTACAGAAGGGAAATAAAGACATTCACTCACAATTATAATTTACTATATTTTATTGCTTATCAGAAACTCTGTTTTACTCTGAGTAAAAGCAACTTATTAGAAAATAGATTTTGGATCAATCGACTTGTATAACAGTCATTTGTACCATGTTAATTATCCATTGCTTCTTAACGAAGAACTCCAAATGTTAGTCACAATATTTCTCCTGATTCTGTGGGTTGATTGGGTGGTTTTTTCTCTGGTCTCCCCTGGCTCACTCAGGTTGCTGCATTCAGCCGATGAGTTTGCTGGGGTTTGAGCTTATCTGGGACAATGAGAACAGCTGGGCCTCTCTGTCATGTGGTCTTTCAACTCTTCTTCACAACTCTTCACAACTTCTTCACAAGCCTGGTAGTCTCAGGATCCTAAGAGAATGAAGGCAGAAACTGCAAAGCCCCTTCAGGCCTAGGCTCGGAAACT
The DNA here is from genome assembly GCA_029593785.1 of Cabassous unicinctus. Taxonomy (NCBI): domain Eukaryota; kingdom Metazoa; phylum Chordata; class Mammalia; order Cingulata; family Chlamyphoridae; genus Cabassous; species Cabassous unicinctus. The sequence goes on along the minus strand of JAQZBX010016052.1, from coordinate 14,418 downwards.
AGCAAAACGTCACTAGTACCACGTTTCTTCCACTAACAGACCAGCACAATTTCAAGGGGTTGGAGAAGTCGACTCCATCTCTGGTTGGGGGGAAGCAGCAAAGGCCCTTTGCAAAAGTTTGTGCATAATGTTATAGCCACTAAACAATCTACTGCAGTCAGGTTTTTAGTCACATAGTATTCACTTGCCTTCAGCATGCAAAATATGCTCACTCCCATGCCAAGGCTCCAAAGTCTTATCCCAATTTACAGCATCAGTCTTGAAGTCCAGCATCTCATAATCTAGACCTTGTTTGATGTGTATGAAGCTCTTCAGGTGCAGCTTCTTTTTATACCACACACTCAACAGACACACGAAAGAAATAGGCTGACCATTGAAAGATGAAACTGAGAGGCCTTTTCTGTATTTTGAAATGTTTCTGTCCCTTGTGTCAGTCCAACTCCCATAACATTACTGTGAATCTTACTGGGGTTCATGCCATGTCCCCGTAGCGATATGCATACATCTTTTTGAGACAGATCTCTCACGCTTTCTACTTTGGGCATATAAAAATTGCTGGAGAGGCCATACCCTGATCATTCTCAGATGCCCTTTTAACTGGTTGAGAGCTTACCAGACACCACCTTAAATCTTTCCAAGGTGTTTACAAAGGGTTTTACAGCTGCGCATTCAAATAGATATTTATCCTAAGTCCATTTCTTACATTCAGAATCCTCTACTGGATGGAAATGTGAATCAATTTTATTTTTCAACCCAGCAATTCCTAGTTCTTCTATATTTCCTCTAAATTTTACTTCCAAACGGAATGATTCACTCTTTGGCTCATCTTTGTCTTCCCTTACCTTATCAGATGCAGCTAAAAGAAACCAAGTAGCACTTTTGTCTTAGTTTGCCACAGGGCTGCTGATGCAAAGTACCACAAATGGGTTGGCTTTTACAATGGGAATTTTCTTAGGGGACAATCTTGCAGTTCTGAGGCCATGAAATGTCCAAATCAAAGCACCATCAGAGATGCTTTCTCACCAAAGTCAGCTACTGGTGTCCCACCGTGTGGTGAAAATGGTGGCCAGTCTCTGCTGAGGTCCCTGCTTTCCCCTCCAGGCTCACCGTATCCCAGAGTTCAGTGGCGGACGATCAGGCATATAGCAGAGCTCATCTCCTCAGCGTTGAGATGCTTCTTGGGCCCAGCCCCTCAGGGTCCTCTTTTGGTGACTCTGTAGCCTGCTGATTCTAGCCTCTTGGGGCTTCTCTGTTTTTCCTGTAGTCCTCTTTCTCACATGGCAGGATCAAAAATAGTTCCTTCTTTTCTCTGTGTGTCTCTGTCTGTATCTCTGTTTATGTAAAGCTCCACTAACAGTGTGGAGACCCAACCTGAGTCATGCCTCACTGACATCCAATCTAAAGGCCCTACACTCACAGGAATGGATTAGTTCAAGAACATAATCTTTTTCTTTTTGGAATTCATAAAATAACTTCAAACCTCCACAACTTTCAATAATCTGCCTGGCCCACTCTCCTTAGCCATATCCACAAATTCATTTTCTATATTCCTACCCGACTTATGTGAGGGAGTAAACCATGTGGATATCTGGGGGAAAGCATTCCAGGGGGAGAGCACTCCAGGCAGAGAGAATTACACAGATTCCTAGGAGGGAGTGTGCTTGGCATATCCTAGAACCTGCAACAAGACTGCAGCATTGCGAAGTAGAAGAGAAGTAGAAAATGAGATAGAGTGGTTGCTAAGGTGAAATCATGGGGACATTTTAGGGCAATGTAAAGACTTCAGATTTCATTCCAAGTGTGTTCAGAAACTATGGGAAGATTGTAACTGCTATAAATGACTGGTGTTATGCAACCTGTTCTCTCATCAGGCACAATCATGAAGTAAGCAGAGATTATTCTTACACTTCACTCCTTAGAGGTAATGGTGACCTTGGGCATGGAAGTCCTTTACAGTGCAGCAAGGCACTAAAGCCCCTTGCACTTGTGAGGTTTTTGTGCCTGAGCTACCACCAGCTCTGGACAGCATAAGTGTAGAGTCTTTCAGAGAAATGAACACCTATCTTGTTTAAGGCTCATTTTTCTGGGGCAATGTAGGGAAGGACCCTTACTAACAGCTAAACCTATTCCTAATTAAAACAATGTTCCCTTCTGACCTTGGATATGTATTAAATAATTATTTGTTGTTTTTATCTGAAATTACAAATGTAACTGGTGTCCTGTATTTTTATTTGCTGAATCTGGCAAACTCATATATGTGAATCATTGCATTTGGGTTGGGATATCTCTGTAAACAAGACAGCAGTGGTCCTAAACTTCCTGGAGGTTTGGGTCCTCCACATTGAGAAGACGAAGAAATTAAATTCAGAGAAATTAAGTGATGTGTCCACAGAGATGTAGCACAGCAAATACTATTAGTGGGAATGTAAATAAACTATTTATAATTAGTAGTGAGCTGAAGAAATAAATACTCAAGTTTTTTCTCGCTCTACTGAAATGTTTTCAGATTATAGAAGGACCCACCACAGGCTGGTCACCTGTCATGCAAATGCACGCTGAAAATATTTCTGACATCAGAGAGTCTAGTTCATAGGTGGATTAAAATAACCACACCTGATATTAATCATAAGAAGGCATAATTACTCAGACAATGTGAAAAAAGTTTAATCTGAATTTTCCTCCATCCATCCTCTGTCAAATAACTTTATCATACCAAAGCATTCTGAATGTCTGTATAGTTAGTTACCCAATGCCTTTCCTCTATATTAATTAATTTTCTGGTTAATTTCTTAGAATAGTGCATTTTTTTCATATTTCTCTAATAGGAATAAACCCTCTTATATGTGAAATGAAGGTAATTTAGTATTATAAAAAAAAAATGACACCCTCCCAATCTGAAGATGAATAAGCATCATCGTCCCCAAAGTTGAGGAATGAACAAACATAAGGGGGAAGGCAACCACAGACCAAAGTAGACATTATTATTGTAGTAAAAGAAGAACTTGTAACATTGATATAAAGATAGTGGTTACTAGAGGTTCTGAGTGGAGGGGGAGGGATGCACAGGTGGAACATAGGGCATTTTTAGGGCATTGGAATTGTTCTGTATGATATTGCATTGGTGAATACAGGCCATTATACATTTTGACAAAACCTATAAAATTGTGCAGTGCAAAGTGTAAACCATTATTTAAACTATAGACCTTGGCGGGTAGCAATGCTTCAATACTGATTCATCAAATGTAACAAATGTACTACACTAATGTAAGATGCTATTAATAGGGGAAAATGTGGGAGGGGATGGGGGTGGTTTATATGGGAATCTCCTATACTTTCTTTCTTTTTTTTTTTTTTGAGGTACTGGAGACTGGGGATTGAACCCGGGTTCTCATATGTGGTAAGCCAGTGCTACACCACTGAGCCACATGGGCTTCCCAACCCCCCTATACTTTCGATGTAAATTTTATGTAATCTATAAATAAAGTTTGTTATATAAAAGAGCCACAATGACAAAACTACAGATAAAAACCTTGGACCATCAGAGGAGATAAAAGTGTGCTTAAGAATTTCTCCAGTTCACTTTTCCCATAGTGATGAAAGAAAGATGGAATTGGAAGAAAAATAGGGGATCACATTATATTATTGGAACATCTCAAAATTTTGTGAAAATGTTTCTATGTGAATTTTTTCCTGGCCTAGTAATATGCTTGGTTCCTTACACATGGGAAATGCTATGCCACCAAAGCAATTTCTAGAACTCAATGAGCAAGTCTCTCTGTTCCTTTAAATTTTCCCAGTATCCCAAAGGTTGATGATTATAAGGTAGATAGTACTATAAGGGCATGACCCAAAGTTTCAAAGAAATGATGCAATGGTGAATAATAGGTAGTAATCATTCGGTATAGGGTTTTACTTTTGGCAAAGGAGACTTTGTTGTTTTTTCTGTCTCTCTCTGCTTTAACCCACACATCATAATAGCTGAAAGTTAGATGCTCCAGGAAATTAGAATGGTGATTTATTTTACATTCTAACCAAAGCCCCATTCTAACAAAGTCTCTCCTTATCACCTAACACAACCTAGCATGGGAGGAACAGGGTGAAAATTCCTTATGCTTGTATACAGTGAGAGCTGCGTTGCCTGGTAGAAGTGGCTTTGCCTTCCCTTTCTTGATTTCTTGCCTACAAGTTGCTGAAGAACAACTAAGCTGAAAGTTGCTGATGGACCCTTGAGAGCAGCAAGACTGAAGCAACAGTGGAAAGGATTGGGTATTGGCCATGAAGGATTCCTGAAAAACAAAACTAAAACCAAAGGTCTATATCAAACTATATCAAATTAAGAATTTGTGAGATCTGTAAAATGGGAGTATAATGGTATATATCAAGGCTTCAGAGTACTACAGAGTTGATTTTGGATCTTACTTTAGTCATTTAGTAGCTGTGTAATCAAGGGTACATTGTCCCCAGTAAGCCCACAGGAAGATTCTTCATTAAATGAGATCATTGACACAAAACATTTAGCACATTCTTTCATTTAGTAACTATTTACTGAATATTGTTTACTATCTTATGGGTATAGATTGATGAATGAAAATGAACTGCAACCTGACCTTGTCACATATCACTCTAGTGGGGGAAAGAAAAAACTCAAGTAAGTAAACACACAAATAAATAATTGCTTATTGAGAGAGTGCCCCGAAGAAATAAGCAAGGCACCACCATGGTAGACTATAATAGCCAGGAGGATGAGGGAGGAGGAATTGGGTGAGAAAGTCAGGAACCTACTGTGGGTGAGGGACTCAGGGTGACTTCTCTGAGGTGATGTTGTGCTGAGACATGGATGAGAGGAAGGCAGCCAAACATAAAGGGAGGTTGGTGTGGGGGAAGAAGGCACGAGGGGACTCCAGAGAGGGAAGCACACGCCCAGATTCTCACAAGCAGGAAAGATCTCAGGTGTTAAAGCGTTCAGAGGACACCAGCATGGTCTGGGGATGGTGGGCAGGGGGTGGAACCAAGCCTGGAGTGCAGTAAGCGTTTACAAATGGTAGCAGTTCTTATTGCTGGAGGTTTTGTAAGGTAATGTGTAAAAAATGTCTGCTGTAGTGCTTGAAACATAAAAGTGCTCCATGAACAGTATTTATTGTTGTTATTTTAGCAGCACCCATAGCATTGCTATTTTCTGAAAAAACAGATTGCACTTTGAGTGTCTCTGAGATAATGCTCTTTTCCATGTCTGTTTCTGTCACAATCTCCACGGCTCTCCTTGTTGCTTTTATTTTTCTTACCTACACAACACCAATAGTAAGCTGTTGAATTCTCTAGATATTCCACATGTGATTGGTGGCCTCTTTGGTACATTTGTTTTTCAAATATACTTACATCATTCACTCCAAAGTTTTTTTGTTTGCTTTATTTATTAAAATATTTTTGTTATTGTTTATGTATTTAGTCACATTTTGCTTGTCAGTGTTTTGGAAATGCTTTTTAATTTTCTGCCTATTTCCCTTTCTTAAACAACTTTATTGGGATATAACTCACATGCCATACACTCAACTCCTTTAAAGTGTACAATTCAATGACTTTTAGTATTTTCGCTTAGTCAGGCAACCATCACCACAATCAATTTTATAACATTTTCATCACCCCCAAAAGAAACCACGTATCCATTAGCCCCTCAATCCCCCTCTCGCCTCAGTCCCTAGCTACTACAAATTTACTTTCTGTTGCTATGGATTTACCTACTCTGGACATCTCATATAACTGGGACCATACAACATATGGTCTCTTGTGACTGGCTTCTTTCACTTAATGCTACTTAAAATATTTTTTAAAGGGTAATGACTAGACAAATTATCTTTTAAAAATTGGGTTTCTTTGATACAAAAACTCATTTCTGGTATTACGAGCAATAATCTTTACTGTGGTTTTCAGAAAAAAAAGAGGAGGAGCACTGCCCTACTGAGTGGGATTCAGGAATCCCCCAAAACATACCCTTCTCCAGCCATCGCTTCTTCTCACAGTGAAGTCTGTTATTCTCTTCAAACTATCACAAATGATTAATTTGAGATTCTGGACTCTTCAGAGTTTCTTCCAAGTGAACAAAAGACGTGCTCAGAGTCTGGGTGACATTTAGTCAGCCCTTTAATGTGATTCTAATGGTTTGTATGTGTGTGATAATTAACAGTAAATTCATTATGAAAACCCATTTACCACAGGGTTGACACCAGCAAAAGCCTGAGGCAGCTAGGGGAATTCTGGGACACAACATCTGTTTCAGTAAACATAACTCAGACACTCCAAATCCGTGCTCGCTCATTGGCGCTTAATAGCTTCTTGAACAGCTCCTTCTCTCCTCAGGACATACGCATTCAGACACAGAAAACCATAAAGGCCAAATGTCTTCTTTAATTTTCCCAGGCTTAGCTAGCTAAAAGGAGACTGTCAAGCTCCACAGCAACTGGCTATGAGAAAAGAAAATAACAATAATATTAATAAGAGAAGAGAAGAGAAAAAAAAAAAGCCAATTTGCCGATCTGATTTATTTAAGATTTCATTTTTATCTATTTTACTCCTTTGTGTCAGATTTTCATGTATATTTAAAATAGTATGTATAATTTGATCATACCTACTTTGTTATGATTTACTGTTAATAACTTTGCTGAAGTGTAAATGGCCTCACATACTAATTGGGTGCACTTCCTATGACATATGCAAACTGACTCAGAAACTAACATATGCTGTTATTACTCATAATAGATCAGCTTTGTCTGAAATATTTGGGCCCCAAATTACCATTTGGCATGCCTTCAAATTCAAATCCACCTTCTGCCCTGAGATGAAATTCAAAGATTTGTTTTCTGTTTTATATATTTTGGAGAGGCTGCTTTCACTGCTGCAATGAGGAGTTTTCAGTGTTTACATTATACTGACTATTTATGGGGGTTTAATATGTTGCTTGTTGCAAATCACACCCGACGGAAACTTGGCAAAATGGCACAGAGATGTGGGACCACGTTCAACTATATTTAACATAGTATCAGGCTGTTGATCTTTTAAAAATCTATGGTGTTAAGTGGCATTTAGTATAATCTTATAATCTTTTGCTTTGTAGGCATTAAAGTTGGTGCTGAGTCTCACAGTAATTTTGTAGGGAAGTTGTGTTATCTTTTAGCATGCATCTCCTCCTGTGACTCAGTAGAAGATGGAGGCAGAAACTGAACTGGAAAAAACATATGGAAAGGCTAAATAGTAATAAAGTAGCCAAAATGAAATATTTGCTTTGTATTTGCAGGAGCACTTTGTATATTTCTATTCCAGCTTAAAATATTGCATTAAATTGTGAAGGCTAATTGGCTGAATATTTCTGGATTAGTGGAAAGGAAAAAGCATGTCCTTCAACATTTCAGGAACTTTAATTGATAAAGAGATAAAATGTTTTAGATTTTGGAAAGTGTTATGATCACTGTAATGTTTCTGAATCAGATGATGTGAATAATAGCATCTCCGATTGGTGTTTAATTTCAAAGGAAGATATTTTAATGACTGAAAAATAACATTTTGGGGGAAACCAGTTCGCCACGGGCTCTAAGCATCCCCCGTGTTCTTGTTGATTGTGCAAACTGCAAGGTGTAGCCCTCTCCTGATACTAAGCAGGCTATTCAGTCACAGGGGTCAGTAAGCAGGCCAGGGCAGTAGGACACCGTGGCACTGTTCTCTCCCTGGCAGAGGAGGACTGGCTTGGTTGCTGCTTTCTCAGTAAGGGCTCCCTCGCCTCTGACTTCCTCGGCTGCTGTACAAGCCACGGCTTACGCAGCATCCATCTGGGCCCATAGCATTGCCTGAGGCGACTTGAGGGCTCTGGATCCAGTGCCCCTGAGTTGATTCTCCTGTTTGCTGTGGTGTGTGTCATAAGCTGTCTCATCTGCTTTTGTTATCTATGGAGTGGTATCAGTTCTATTCCTTGATTTTCTCTGTGAAGTGGGGGCTCCTCCCTAACATGTATACTTTGAAAGATGCTAAAGAAAATGGATTTTGATCTGAATCATTTAAAAATAGTGTATTGAAAAAATATAATAAACAATAAAAGGTATTTTACATAGATAACAATATAGACACTACCTTATTTTAAAAAATTATTGTCTAGCTTTTTTCTTTTTTTTAAAGGTACCGGGGATTGAACCCAGGACCTTGTACGTGGGAAGCAGGCGCTAAACCACTTGAGCTACATCCATTCCCCTAACTCTTAATAGAACCAGGTTTAAATACCTCCCATTTATTGACACCTATTATGCACATTTCCTCCTTTTATTGTCTCAACAACCTTATGAGGTCAATTTTATTGTATTGTTTTTACACATGAGGAAAGTTGGCCCCAACTAGATTAATAACTTGCTCAAGTCAGATGGATTTCGAATCCAGGTCTGACTTTAAATCCAGGTCTTCCAATGTCTATCTTCAGTTCTTTTAAGGCCAACGGCTGCTTTAATTATTTTACAATTCTTAATATTTAGTCCTTAATACCTATTTTATGTGCTAAAACATTTATTCTTGGAAATACAGTTTTTTACCTCCAGATGTGGCTCTCTTGCTCTTTTTGCTCTTCCATGCTGCCTTCCTGAAATCATAAGGTATAAGCTTGGGATAAAATCAGAATTTTAGGTCATAATTTGAATACTGCTTGAATGTCATGGAATCTGGACTGTTTCTAATAAATAAGGTAAAATGTTTAAAATAAAGTTAATGTTGATTGTTCATACCAGTAAACAACTAGATATTTCAATAAAGATTAAAAGTATTTAAAATAAACTGATTCATGGTATATTTAATTTTCTTTTCTTTTTTATACAATAGAATGTAGTTTTGCCCATTGGCTTGATGCTACAGATAAATGAGTTGAATCTAGACTGAGTGAAGAACCAGATGCTTGAGGTGGATGGGGTGGAGGAATCCTGTTGGGCATATTTGACATCTTATTATTGGGGTTTTTCTTCAGTTCCTAATGCTGCCAACTGGATCCACTATAGTAACAGAGTTTCAATAAATAAAACAAAGCCAGCTGATCCTACTAAGTCAGTCTGATTACATTTTTAAAACTTTACATATTGCTACACCTTCCAAATGCATGCAAATAATTAATACATGATTGAACATCTATTGGGGCTACATCTAAATAGTATTGAGCCAAAACTTAACAGAAATAACAGACCCTACAATGTACTGCAGAATATAGCAGGGATGGACTCCTCTGAACCATTAAGTAAACTTCCAAATGTTGCTTTGGAGAATCTTCTGCACTTAGAATTGGAAATTTTGAGCAGTTTCAATTATTAAACCAGTGTCTGAAAAAGGAAGAAGTGCAGTTCTAGTTATATAAGGTGGATCATGACTCCTGACATACGAAGGTGGCTGAGGCAGGCCTGGTGGAGTGAATCTAAGGTTCTCAGGCATGCAGTGTGAGAAGAAAGTGGCCAAAGCTTTGTGGGGCCTGGAGCTTATACAATTTGGAAGGCCCTCTTTACATCATTGATGTACCTACTGCCGTCTAGTATTCTGAGTAATTTAACATATTTGTCACAGTCCATATTGGTCAAATCAACAGGTAACAAATCATTTTTCCAATGTGCTAATATGATTTGCTCCTCTTCATTAATTGGATTCTCAAACAAACCAAGAGCCTATTCATAACTTCTATTGGGAGATGATCTCTTCATCTTAAAGAGTTACTGCTTTTGGCGTTATGCGAGTTTTTGTTGCATTACAGTTCATTTCTCATTGTAGAATCATGTTTATTGATTTCATTGCACATCTTTTTTCATTCTCTTTCCGTTATTTTTGGCTTATTTAATAAGTAAATTTTAAAATTTAAAATTTAAAAGAGACAAAATATATAGCCAAATCAGTATTCTGTAGTTTCCTTTTGTTTTATTGAAATTTTGCAAAACATCCTTCTACATTTCAATTAATATGGCATATTCCCAACTTAACATCTTAATGAGAAAAATAGCCATCAATAAAAATAGCCACAGCTAATTAGACGACTATTAGGTGACGATTAGGTGAAGTATGAGAGAGGAGCAGTCCAAGTGGAAAGATGAAAAACAGCCCTAACCAATTGATGGTAAAATGTCTTACTTTCTGTAAATGTTACAAAAATATTTAATTATTTGAACATGTTGCTAAAGTACTTCCCAGAATCTTTGAAAGGACCCATAGCAGGTGAGCTTAAGCTTTGTTAGTTTTGTGGTAAATGGGCCTTGCTGCCCACCTGAGCACATGCCTGGCCATGAACAATCCCTAGAGATTGGGGGCTCTGAAGCTGCAAATGGCTTCTAGGGAAAATGTTTCAGAGCCTTAGTCTTGCAGGCAGCAGAAAAATAGTTGGAGAAGATGAGCTAGACCATTCCACCCAGGACTGGCAGGGATTTGAATACCCACAAGAGTGACAACTTGAGCTCAGCTGAAGGTTGCTTTCCCTTTTGTTCACTACTAAAGAAGCCAACCAATAGTGCAAATAAATAAAAATATAAGTAAGTGAACATTGCTCTCCAACTCTCCTAGTTCCTTATGGAGGAAGCCTGAAGTTTACTGCCAAAAGAAGTTTCAAAACTGGATAGCTCTCAAGGTCAGAGGGCCCAGAAGCCTCAAATCTTTCCCAGGCTACCCCAGAGGAGGAGTCTTTGGCCCTGGAGGGCATTGTTGAGCAAATAAATTAATGAACAAATGAGAACCCTTGTCTTCAAATGCCCCGGGTGACCTCAGATACAGGTTCTGGGTTTTGCTATTATGAGATTATTAGATGATAAGAGAAAATTGGATGAAAACACAAAATTTTAGAAAGTAGAAGGGAATTACGTCCTAGTTCAAAAGGCAAACAGTATTTATTAGTTGTCATAATTAGTATTTCTTAGTTGCCACACTTATGATTTGATTCAATGAAGTCTATTGTATAGATTTGGAGCTGAGGAGTGTTTTCTCATGACTTCCTTTTGGCTGATCCTGAAAAGCCTGGTGTTCCACACATTGAAAAAAAAGCATTACCTGATGTGTTTAGGAGAGCAGGATCGGTAGGTGGTACATGGAAGTGGGCTTGGCAGAAGTTTAAATACAAAAATTCACCTTCCACCTTGCAATTTAAAAAAATGGTTGCATTATTAAGCTTTGAGTGCACAAGACTTTGCTCTGTGCATCTACCCAACTGTTGTCTTTTATGAGGAATTCTAAAGGAATATAGTATTTTCTCCCTTAGAGAAAGAAGCAATCTTTCTAAATTAATATAAGCTATTTACTTTATTGTCAGTCACCTTTGGCACATCATGTAGCAAATCTCATGCTAAAAATCCGCATGCGGCGCATTAGTAAAATCCACAAAATCCTTTTGGAAAAAAAGAAAAACTTAGAGAAACATCCCAAGGCATAACATGCAAAGCCACTTTTCACTAATCAAAGAATCATTGCCGACTTGGCTGACAATGCTGTAATAAATGACCTTCTTTGTTGCTCAGAAACTATATGCTCTGTGAATACAGCACATTTCACATTATCTAAAACTCATAATTGAAGTTCGAGGCTGTTTTCAGTCCAGCAAAGGAATGAAGGATGACTTTTCACTTAATTCCCATGCCCTGGTACATGCCCCTAGCGAAATAGTTGACCTTTCTGTGTTTACATTCATAGAAATGAAACCCTAACCTGATTAATAAGGATGCAGAAAGAATTAGCTTGAGCTTGTGATTAATTCAGCTGCATCAATTTATTTTGCATACACTAACTAAACCAGAGAAATCTAGATTGCCTGGTCTATATATTCCATTTAATATAAATTGACCATGATTTCTAAAACATGTGTGCATTTGTTTTTTTTTCTAAAGAGCTAAGAAATCCATGCATAATCCTAGTTAATACTGGTTTTGTGTTGAAGATGGAGGATATTAAATAGTTTAGACCCCCATGAAACCAGGATTTTCTATTGTTATTTTAAAAGCTAAATTAGAAATTCTCTTGTCTATGATCAAGAAACCTAAGGAAACTACTTAGTAAGGAGGCTATCATCTTATATACTCAAAGCTATAACCTGACACTACTCTGAAATATATTGATGATCCAGGGTAAATATTTGGGAAGACGTGTTTGGAACAAATAATTGATAACCAATATTATTTATGGAGGATGAAAATTATAAGAATGAACATTTTTTTGGGGGTGGGGAGAGTTCGGAATCAATCAGCCCCCACAATATCCAAGTATAAGGAAACACCCATCCCTAAGTTGACATAACCCATAGATCCATTACTTTCCCCTCAAACCCACAGAAGAGCAACTTCCACAGAACTTGGAGAGGCTGCCATCTCTGCTTACAACAACTGACATTTTTCTGGTCCAGTGCTCTTTCCTGAGAACAATGTAGAAACAACAATATTATTGAAGCCTAAACATTTTTTTGTGAGAATCATCTTTATAAAGTAAGCGAGATGTTAGAAAATATTTGCATACAATAAAGAGATTAATATTTATGTCTTCTTGAATTAAAGTCCCTTGGTTTCAAGTAATTCTTTCTTCAGAGACACTCAAAATTCTCCAGATATAAGCCATGTTGTTGAGTTGGGCTGTAGAACATTCATCTTAATCTGTTGGCTGGCCATTCATTCATTCATCTACTTATTTGACAAGCATTTACTGAGCAGTATCTGGATCAGCTAAAGGGTAGAAAGACCCAATCCTTGCCCTCAAGGAGTTCACAGGTCACTGTTTAGTCAGTGCCTCCCAGGTCAGTAACTTTTGAGAAGATAGTGATCTGGCTTTTGAGTTTGTAAGCCCAGGAATTCCATTTGTCAATGTACCCAGAGGTGATTGGGCCGAGGAGGACAAACTCATGAGATTAATATATTAAACAGAATGCTAATAACTAACTCATTTACAATGAAAAACCTAATATATAGGAAGATCAGAATCTTTATCTTTTGGTCAGTGTATTCTGTCTAATAACAAAACCTACTTAGGCTGCTAAATTAGGTTCAGAAAGTTGCATGGAGAGCAAAAGACATGAAGAAATGTAAGCCAGTATTTCTGAGGAATGTTTCATCCTTCTTTGTCTTACACCAGTGAATGCTGCTGAAGAGACCAGGTGTCTTTAATCTCATAGAATCAGGTCTTTCTCTTAGGGAGTATTAGGGATCCACTGACCAAGTTCTTGATTTCTTGCTATCATTTCTATAGATTATCTAACTGACCATAACCTTTCTGCTTTTCTTTAGAGATGCATATTACTACAACTGCTTAAATTTGAGGCTACTTACTTGTAGCTCCATCATCTTGAATCTAAACACCCTGCGCTATTCATTGGAACTTGGTTGCTCCTGAAACTTTTCATCCCCCCATTTACAGATATTCATAGGATGGGATTACTTTTTCCATGAATTTACTATTTCTAGGAAATTTCAACATCCTGGTGGATAGCTAATCCCAAACCTAATACTCCATACCACATACACCATACCCCAGCTACAAAGATTCTTCTGCTTCCACTATGCCTCCCACATTATCTTGGTCTGAACTTCTGCCCTCTATTCCCTATTTAAACAATCAACGAGAAGTATCTCACTGTTTTGTGAACCAGCGTCTTTAAAGAGGTGGATTTGCTAAGTTCAGCCTAGTCTCAGAGCCGTTCACAAATACTTTTACTCTCCTTGGTCAGTTCTTTTCCTATTATTCACAATGGCTATACTCCAACCTTCTTTCCTAACTCCTCCCTCCACCTCCACCTCTTTTTCAATAGATGACTTTGTATCTTAATTGAAAGTAAAAAAAAAATCAGAGTCATCAGGCTTCCCTTCACTATTCACAACCTGCTTCCATTCTCAAAAGTCAATGTGTCTTTCCTTTGTACTGCCTAGGTTCCTGATCCCATTCCATGTCACATTTTCTGGAATTTTCTCTACTAGTAATCCTCTCTATTTATATGTCTTCAATTTCATCCTAACTCTTGCCTTATTTTTGATAGTCTTAAACCATAAGAAAATCTTTCTGTTTTCTTTATACTTTAATAGTTTGTTTTAAAATATACACGATAACCTAGCACAGTGCTCAAACCACTTTTTAAAAAAAACAATTTATTGACGTATATCATTCATACATGAACATACATAAATTATAAGTGTTCGCAAACATCATGAACTTACAAAACAAACATGCATAACATCATACAGGGCTCCCACACATCACCACCACACAAACACCCCACATGGCTGTGAAACATCTGTTAACATATCATGAAAGAGCATCATCAAAGTATTACTACTAACTATAGTCCATATCTTCCTCTCCTATACAATTTTTTAAAGGATTTATTTATTTACTTTTATCCATTTTTACCCTCCCCCACTCCCCCACCCCCTCACCCCCCACCCCCCACCACCCCCAAGTTTT
>JAQZBX010016051.1:0-36883 GCA_029593785.1 Cabassous unicinctus | reverse complement strand
TATATTTATGATTGTTATTTCTTCCTGGTGAATTACCATTTTATTAATATATAATGTCCTTCCTTGTCTCTGATACCAATTTTGTTTTTAAAGTCTATTTCATCTGATATAGGTATAACTACCCCAGGTTTATTTTGGTTACTGCATGTATGGAATATCTTTTTCCAGCCTTTCACTTTCAATCTATTGGCATCCTTGGATCTAAGGTGAGTCTCTTGCAGACAGTACATAGATGGCTCATATTTTCTTATCCATTCTGCCAGTCTGTGTCTTTTGATTGGGGAGTTTAATCCATTTATATTCAATGTTATTACTGTAAATGCAGTTCTTATTTACCCATTTTGACTTTGGGTTTTATCTGTCATATTTTATTTTCACCACTTTTTTGAAACTTTTAGTTACTTTTACTAATATAATCTTCATTTCTAGACTCTCTTCCAAGCCCTCTCTCCTGTCTGTTCTTTTCAGATTGTAGCACTCCCTTTAGTATTTCCTCCAAGGCCAGTCTCTTTGTTATAAACTTTCTCAGTTTCTGTTTATTTGTGAATATTCTAAACTCACCCTCATTTTGAAAGACAATCTTGCTCAATATAAGATTCTTGGCTGGAAATTTTTCTCTTGCAGTATCTTAAATGTAACATACCATTGGCTTCTTGCTTCCATGGTTTCCTACCAGCTTCCTGCCTGCTATAGGTGGGTCTGAAGCCTAGGCTGCAGTTCTATCTGGGTGGAAAAAAGCCAGTCCCTAGAGTCATTGTGATTTTTCAATCAGCCCACCTTCCCCTCATGCTGAGGGTGGAGTCAAAATGGCAGCTACCAACTTCTTTCCAACAAGATCAAACTTCAGCTGTTCTTAGGATTATACTTTAGCCAGTTGAATTTAATAATCAGTAGCTGAAGTCAGTGGCCAACCATCTCTTCCTTCCCTGTTTTTGGGAAATGGAGCTTCCAACTGCAGCCACAGACTAGCTCCTGTCGCAGCTTGCCCCACCAGAGAAAGATGGGGACAGGCCTCAGCAGTATGGCCTGTAGTTTCCCAGAGAGGCTGGTGCAGGTCCCCCAGCTTCCTCCCTGCCAGAGGTGGAGCTGGAGTTTAGGCTAGAGCTGCAATCCTGTCTGGATGGAAAGAAGCTAGTCCCTACCAACACTGTAATTTTCAGCAGGATATTTTTGAAAAATTATTTTATTAAATATTGGATTGGAGGTCAACTTCTATATACAAATGAAAACATGCAACTAAGAATGATATATAACTGATCTTGAATATGAACTAGTACAATTTGCAATTACTCTCACCATACTCTTGAAATTAAATTCTGGGACATTTATATGTACCATTATCTTCTGGGAATTCCATCACATGGATTTAAGGATGGAATATCTCCCAAATGTGAGGCAAATTCAGGATGCCTGGAAACTCACTACCTAGTATATATGAGCACTTAAAAGAAACGTCTCTTATAAGTGAAAAAAGAAGGGTGATGCTAGACAAAACGTCTATTTTCTCTTGGTAGAATAAGTCAGAGAGGACAAGAAAACGATATAGCAAGAAGATGAAAATTCTTTGTTAAATAAGTGAGGTTACACCTTGTACTCATGCTCAATTACAAAAGGAAATTAAGAACAAGTGCATGCATATGACTGCATGTATTGATGTAGAGTTTAATTGGTTTGGAGTAAATTAATGGCTGCTTGCAATATTTCTGGCAATTTGTTATAAGCTGTGTAATTTTAAATTAGTTTCTTGAAAATGCTGGATTAAACATTTTAATTCACACATTGCTTTAGGAATTGATTTGGGTATAATAAAATATAATGAAATATTTTACCTTAGAGGTTTCTTAGTTTTATTTGCTCTGCATTTTTTAAAAACTTGAATGCAAATAATGAATACACTGCTAGAATGTTTAGAAGAGTTGTAACTATTTGTAAGTTACTCATTCTCTCTCTCCATTGGTCAAACCAAAGCAGTTTTAAAATTGGAAAATCATCTGGGGACTTTCCTCTCATGTCTAAGAAAAATTATATGTGGAATTGAAAGACAAAGCAGTATAAAAATCTGGCAACTCAGCAAAGAAATTATTTTAAAGGACTAGAAATTGCACTTGGACCACTAAGGAGAAGTTTCGTGAATTCTCAGCTATTCTGTGATAACAACAGGATGTTTAACCAACTGTCAAACAGGGATGTAAAGTACATAGTTACTTAATATAAAGTTTGGTATCAAATGTAAATTAACTGCAAGTAATTCTAAAAAAAAAAAAGAGATAGAGAGAGAGAGCGCTATTCTTCCAAGATAGTCAAGAAAAATATAACAAAGGTGTTTATTAACATATGAGTTTTAGATTTGTGAATATTATTTTCTTTCTCTGCAATGTGTACCTGGGAGACAAACAGCAATAAAAAGTAGGACTGGACAAAAGAAAACACTCAAAGAATGCAAGGTGACTTTATGTCATGGAAATCCTAAAATGTTATTAGATTCCTTTCCTTCCTTTCTAGCTGGTTGTCAGTTTTCCTGTTGAGATTGCTCATTCCAACTAAGATTTTCAGCTTTTGGAAATATACTCACCATCAGCTTCCCCATTCTCTTTTTGGAATCTTCTTCAGTCATTATTTTCTTCTGAAGATTGACCTTTAGATAGTAATAGGACCTAAAAAAGAACTCTTGAGTAAGTTATGACCCAAATGTCCAGGATTTGTGCCCAAATTACTGATTGTATTATTGCTAGCAAAGCAATGTATATTTTTCAAAATCCTTCCTTTTCCCTTTTTGTGATTACCTTACATTTAAACGGCCTTCCTTTCTTAGGCACCCAACCTCCTCATGCTAATTCTGTTCTCTTGCCTTCTACTAGAAATACCTGTTCTTAGGAAAGTCCTTTCCAACTCCACCTCACTCCTAATTCTCATAGAATTTTTCTCTTCTACTGAAGCATTCGCCACATTATATAATGTCATTTCTTACATATGAATTTGATTCTTTCATTATACTGTGCACTTTTTCAAAGTGATAATTGTATTTTATTCCTCTTTGTAATTTGAGGGCCTTAATTATATTCATGGCATACAGAAGATACACAGTACCTGTTAATTTATTTAAACTAAGATGTAAGTGACTAATAAAAATCATCTTTCATTTGGAAATACAATTTTTTTTAAATTAGAGAAGGTGTAGGTTTACAGAAAATCATGCAGAGAATACAGAGTTTCCACATACCCCTCCTCAAACATTCAGCTTTCCCTATTATTAACACTTTGCATTAGTGTGTTAACTTTGTTGCTATTGATAAAACAATATTATTATAATTATACTATTAACTAATAGTCCATAGTTTACATTAGGGTTCACTGTTTGTGTTGTTCTGTCCTATGGTTGTTGCTTTTTAAAAAATATTTATTTTAGTAGCATATAAACAACAAAATATTTCCACATTTAACCACATTCAAATATACAATACAGTGGTAATTATATTCAAAATTTTGTGCTACCACAATCACTACCTGTAGTAATTTCACATTGTTTATGAATTCCAAACATAGATATTGGATTATGTTTGTAAACTGGTCTGTTCCTCTGGGTGTGATTAAATTATGATTAGGGCTTTGATAGGGCCACATCAGTAGGCATGGCAGAGGAGACAGTTGTAGAGTTTTGATTCTGGAGCCTGGGAAGTAAGCACACAGAGAAACAGATATGTGAGGAAAGAAAGAAGGCTCCATCAGACACGGCAGAGACCCCGGGAAGAAAGATAAGTTGTTCGCTTGACAGTTTATAGCTGGCCTTGTGGAAAGAGCAGAGCAGCTGAGCCCAGAAAGAAACAAGCCCCAGGACAGAGACAAGAGTTGTTTCAGCCTGCGGCTGAGACTGGAAGAACCTGGGACCATGGAGCCTTGGGAGGAGGAGGAAGACTGAACCCTCACAGACATCGCCCGCCATCTTGCATCAACACATGGGAACAGACTCTGGGTGAGAAAGTACCTCTTATGGTACGAGTTGGACACTTTAGGGTCTTGTGACTGTAAGTTTCTATCCCAAATAAATACCCTTTATAAAAATCAACCAATTTCTAGTATTTTACATCAGCACGCCTTTGACTGACTAATATATTACCCATTACCAAAACTTTTCCATTGCCCCAAACAGAAACTCTATACCAATTAAGCATTAACTTCTCATTTCCTAACCTCACCTTGGCCCTGTTAACCTGTTTCTAACTCTATGAATTTGCTTATTCTAATTATTTCATATTATTGAGATCATACAATATTTGTCCTTTTGTGTCTGGCTTATTTCACTCAATTTAATGTCTTCAAGGTTCATTCATGTTGTCACTGTATCCAGGCTTCATTCTTTCTCATAGCTGAAAAATATCCCATTGTAGGTGTATACCACATTTTGTTTATCTGTTCATTGTTTGATAAACTCTTGGGTTGCTTCCATCTTTTGGCAATTGTGAATAATGTCACTAGGAACACTGGAGTGAAAATGTCTGTCTGAGTGCTTGCTATCAATTCCTTTGGGTATATACATAGTAGTGGGATTGCCAGGTCATATGGTAGTTCTATACTTAACTTCTTGAGGAATCATCAAACTGTTTTCCACAGTGGCTGTATCATTTTACATCCCTACCAACAATGCACAAGTGTTCCTACTTCTCCACAGCCTCTTCAACACCTGTTATTTTCTTTCTTTCTTTTTTTTTTTTTTTTTTTTTTTTTTTAATAGCAGCCATTCTAGTTGGGGTAAAATGGTATCTATCGTGGTTTTGATTTGCATTTCCTTAATAGCTAATGATGTTGTACAATCTTTTCACGTGCTTTTTGTCCATTTGTATATCTTCTTTGGAGAAATGTCTATTCAAGTCTTTTGCCCATATTTTTAAGTGGCTTGTTTGTCTTTTTGTTGTTGAGTTGTAGTTTTTATATATTTTGGATATTAAATTCTTATCAGATATGTGGTTTCCAAATATCTTCTCTTATTCTGTAGATTGACTTTTTACTTTCATGATATGTCCTTTGATGCACAAAAAAAGTTTTTTTTATTTTGATGATGTCTCATTTACCTATTTTTTCTTTTGTTGCTTGTGCCTTTGGTATAAAATCTAAGAAACCATTGGCTAACACAAGATCCCAAAGATGCTTTCCTATATTTTCTTCTAGGAGTTTTATAGTTCTGGCTCTTATATTTAGGTGTTTGATTCATTTTCAGGAGATTTTTGTATATGGTGGGAGGTGAGGGTCAACTTTCATTCGCTTGAAAATGGAGATCCATTTTTTTCCAGCATCATTTGTTGAAGAGACTATTCTTTCCCTATTAAGTGAAATTGGCACCTTTGTCAAAAATCAATTGGCCATGGAAGTGAGGGTTTCATTTTGAACTGTCATTTCAATTCCATTGTTCTATATGAATGTCCTTGTGCCAATCCTATGCTGTTTTGATTACACTGGATTTGTAATAAATTTTAAAATACATTCTTCTTGATCGCAATGGTTTGGGCTATTCAGGGCCCCTTACCCTTCCATATAAATGTGATGATTGACTTTACTCTTTCTTGTTTCGAGTAGAATTGACATCTTAATAATATTTAGTCTTCCAATCCATGAATACAGAATGTCCTTCCATTTATTTAGCTCTTTTTTAAAAATTTCTTTTATTGATGTTTTGTAATTTTCCATGTACAATTCCTTTACATCCTTGGTTAAGTTTATTTCCATATATTTGATTTATTTAGTTGCTATTTTAAATGGGATTTTTTTCTTAATTTCTCTTCCAATTGTTCATTACTAGTGTATAGAAACACTATCGATTTTTGTGTGTTGATGTTATATCCAGCTACTTTGCTGAATTCATGTATTAGCTCTAGTAGCTTTGTTGTGGAGTTTTCAGAATTTTCTATGTATAGGATCATGTCTTCTGCAAATAGAGAAAGTTTTACTTCTTCTTTCCCTTTATCATGTTGAAGAAGTTTCCTTCTATTCCTAGTTTTCTAAGTGTTTTTATGAAGAAGTGGTGGTGTATTTTGTCAAATGCCTTTTATGTTAATTAATTTTAACAAGTGAGTGCATATTTCTTCCTGGAGACTAAGGAGCATTAGTGAGTAATAAGGCAAGTGTTTTCTTAGTTTTGTTTTTAATCAGAGGCACCATTTCAGCATATTTAAAGTTACCTCACAAAAGCACCTTGCTTTCTGCCTACCTCTAAAGCCATCTATGAATTCTCCCGATTTTTTCTACCCTGGCTTCTAGGCAGTTTCAGTCCTGAAAATTTAGATGACTTTGGTTATAGGGGGAAGAAAATGGAGTGGAGGAACTGGGCTATTTTTTTTTTTTTTTTTAATTTCTTTTTCTATTTCTTCTTGTTTTTTTTAAAGAGCTTTCTGCTCCAATGTTATTTGGCTTCCACACTGCCACCCTTTACAGGAGACAGGAAAAGCAATATTAAAATGATTTTGTTTTAAAGACATTGAAGCTCAGAGACTCTAAGTGAGTTGTTCTATATCACTAATACAGAAAAACCAAGATTTTAATCTTTATCCATCAGTCCCCAAATCCAATACTCTTCTCATCCTATAACAACTTTATATAGCATGTCCTCATCTCTATTTTCTCATTAACCTTAGAGGTTCGATGATCTGGTTCAATACACCTTTATCAATCTGATCACTTTGCACTTAAAATCTATGAGATGTTCATGTCTATCAATGGAATAAAATCCATTAATACTCTACGTTTAAATAGTTTATTAAGTTAATTGATTTGCCAGTGCAACCTGTTTCTTCAGATATTATTAGCACATCAACATGGCAATAAAATAACAGATAATCTGTGGGATTGAAAATGAAGCATATGTCCAAATTAAACTCTGCCATAACCCACAAAATCATTTGGTTTGCCTAACACCAGATTAATTTATCTGGCAAGAGTCAAATTAGACAATCTGTGACATATGTCATCAGTGAATAAGGTGAATTTTCCATCCTTAGGAGGCTGTTAGTAACTCCTATACTTTCATTACTCTTTTAATGTAGGTAGGTGTCAGTATGTTTAATGACTAGACTTAACTCAGTCTTGGAAAACTGGTATTGATAAGAGATTGTTGGTCAGAAAGAAAGACACCTATTACCACCTCCAGGGGTGGAGTCTCCCCATGCGGAAGGTGGCAAAAGCATAACAATTTCTGCTACCAGGAACTCAGTTCTAGGGGAGCCACCCCACTCCATGGTTTGCAGGTGTCAGGGTCACAGAAGCACAACTCACACAGCTCTGGATGGAACAGCATTTTACTCCCATATGGAAAAGTCAAAGTCAGCTTCACTAGTGGGCATCAGTTCCCCATAGCCAGGAGGTCTCACTCTGTGGCCCACACACAGCACCCCTCTCTTGGATGTGAGTGCCAAAGTGGAGGGACCCTTCCCTCCCTGCCAGGACAGACATACCACCAGGGTTTTTAAAACAGGCACACTTTAATTGGACTGTCTCTAGTAAAATAGTTACATATTCTGGGAACAAGAGGGGAGGGAATATATTAGCAGTCCCCTTATCCACTAGGAGATTATGTTTTATCTCACCAAGAAGACATATCTGGTCCTGAACATGGGGTATTTGTGGGTCCCAAGGAAAGGTAGCAGGCTGGATTAGGACTGTCCCCTACCATATTAATACATATGATTTAACCAAATGTACATTAACTATATATGAAAAACCTCACACTATGTAAAAGAGATAGATAAATTAAAAGATATCAACAACAGCAAAGATTGCACCTATGCCAATATGTGTCTCTTTTCTTCTTTACTGGAATCAAGATCTTCACAAAAGTGAACATAGCACTTTTGCCTCTTTTCTATTCAGAAGCTGGAGGTTGATATTCAGATGTGGATGCTGAATCTTGCCTACATCAATCACCCACAGCTATTTTAAGCCTTTTCAACCTGGTCCATCCAATGATAACAAAACTTCTTAGGTATTAACCACCCGTAACCTTACCTCTTGGATTATGGCTGGAATCTGATTTTGTCATTTTGTTTTTTGGTAACAACTTTACTTGATATATGCTTTCAGCACTGCACAGTCTGCTCCATTTTGGAGCGCAATGCTCTAGTAACTTCAGATTCCTCTTTCTTTTCTGGGCATTTGGCCTTGATCCCTTTTGGCCAATGCTATGGTGTTCTCCTTCTACATTATTTAGAAATGTTTTGATTGTAAGAAACGAAAACTCTTCTTAGAGACAATAACTGGTTTCTGAATTCACTTCCCAGGAACACATCACTTCCTTTCAACAGAGCAGCCAAAAGGAAATAATCAACCAAACCAAAGAACGAGGAATCTCTTATACCCATTCCAAATTCCCAGAAAGGAGTTATTTGTCCACCACAGTCAAATGCCCACCCCAAGGCCAATCAACTGTATCCAGGGGGTGAGGTCTCAATATACTCTCCAGGGGAGCTTATAGTAAGTGTGTGGATGGTTTGAGGGTTGAGGGGATGTCTTAGTTTGCCAAGCTGCTGTGAAAAATACCACATGATAGGTTGGCTTAAACAACAGAATTTATTGGATCACAGTTTCAGAGGCCAGAAGTCTCAAATCAAGGCATCAAAAAGGCTATGCTTTCTTCCCAAAGTCTGTGGAGTTTTGGTGTTGATTTGCAACAATCCTTGGTGTTCTTTGGCTTGCATGTCTGCTTCCCATCACATGGTGCTCTGTCTTTCCATGTGTCTGCTCTTCTGGTTTCAGTTGATTTCTGGCTTCTGGCTCCCCTGGCTGCTTCTGAATTTCCTCTCTTAATAAGGCCTCCAGTCATAAGGAACAAGGCCCACCCTCATCCAGCTTGGCCACACCTGAATAGGATCTCAGAAGATCCTATTCACAAATGAGGCTCCATATCTTAACCGATAAAAAGTACATCTTCAAAGGGTCCTATTTACAAATGAGGTCACACCCACAGAAACAAGATTATGAGTAAGAACATGTTTTTATTGGGGTACCTAATTCAATCTACTACAGGGGATAAGCAATAGTTTCTAGAAAAAGACGAGGCAGTTCCCAAGGTAGATTTTTGTGTCCTGTACCATAGCCTACTATATGACATTCTTCTCTCAAATGCTACATAATTTTTCCTAGAATCACAGGCCTTTCCAGCCTGTACCAAAAGTGACCAAAAATCCAATGATTCAATGCCATTTTGCTTTAAATATCTTCTAGGTGAGCTTTTTAACAGCTATCTTGCTCTTTGAAAGTGAAATGTAATGCCTTTTTTTTGGTGTCTTCAACCCTCATACTTAGCTCTAGCTCATAGCTTATTCACCTAGAATTGCTTTCTTTTTTTTTTTTTTAGACAGAAAAAA
The DNA here is from genome assembly GCA_029593785.1 of Cabassous unicinctus. NCBI lineage: Eukaryota > Metazoa > Chordata > Mammalia > Cingulata > Chlamyphoridae > Cabassous > Cabassous unicinctus. The sequence continues at coordinate 27,536 of JAQZBX010016051.1, read as the reverse complement.
CAAGCTCCAGTTCCCTGGCTGTCTCTTCCTCTCTCTCTCTCTCTCTCTCTGCTTTACTGTCTCCCCTTAATTGAAGAAAATCTGTAAATAAACCTGGAGGTCATTACTTGATGTCATCCTTGCCACTATCTTCTCATATAAGGATCTGAGCTTATCATAATTACAGCGTGTCACTCTGTGCTGGATCCCTGCCTTCTAATGAATGAGACATTATTTGAAAGAGAATATATTTTATGAAATCTACACTTAAAAATTTGGCATTTTGCTAAAGACTGCACTTCATTTAGGCCTTGGGAATACTAGACCACCTTTCCTTTGAACATGAAGGCAAGTAGGCCTTGCCTTTTCTCCTTCTGAATCCTTAAAACTATTGTTTCATGCTAAAATATAGTCACATTCTAGTTGTCTTCCACAGATCATTAGATGAAACAAATAGCAGCACAGCTACAAAACACTAATTTAATGATTGCTAATGGACACTGGCTAAAACATCTTAACTTGAATTATGATTGGAGGCATGAAAACACTAAGAAACATTTCAAAACTCATTGAAAAATTGTGCACTTGGCTATAGTAATTAATAAGCTTAGAGTTAATTATCAGAATTTTCAGGCTTTAAACCCTTGACAAACCAAAGCCAGTATTGAGGTATACGTTAAGTTTCTGTTATGTTTTACTACAGTGGTTCTTAATTCTGGCAGCACATAGCATTAACTGGGACACTTATTTAAAAACAGATTCTTAAACCCCACCTAAGACCTACGGAATGAGAATCTCAGGGCTAGGGATTTTAATGTCCCGCAGATGTTCTTGATAGTCAGCTAAACTGGAAATCACTGGTTTCTATTACTGTTCTGCTTTTTCCATCAAGCAAATTTCAGGAAGCCATTATACAAACAGATGTGGCATTTGCAGAACAGAAACCAACTTCTTTGATAAATCCACAGAGAGTTACTCATCAGTCTCTAGGACTGAAGCCTAGAAAGTTCATTTTAAAATAAGTGGACAGTCAAGACTTTGTTTTGGAAAATCCCTCAGATTATCTAATCTAAAAATACTACTGTCCTTTACATCTCTCTGTAGCTTATATTTTTGGTCATTTTCATTATCATTATCATTCTAACTTTTGGATGAATACCTTTTTTTTTTTTTTTAAGATTTATTTATTTATTTATTTATCCCCCCCTTGCTGCTTGTGCTTGCTGGGTCCATTTGCTGCATGTCTCTTCCGTGTCTGCTTATCTCCCCCTTGCTGTGAGGTCCTGCTGCATCAGCCCACCGCACCGCGCAGGCCAGCCTGCTCTCACAAGGAGGCCCCGGGAAGCGAACCCGGGGCCTCCCGCATGGCAAACGGGAGCTCTATCCATTGAGCCACACCCGCTTCCATGGATGAATACTTTTAACAGAGACATTCATAAGATAGAACTCCTAAATTTGGATGGGGGAGCAATGAGCACATAAAATTTTTGGATGTAGTACATTCTAATAAAAAATGCATTTTGTATTGCATTCTGGGAAAAATTAAGCCATGTTACCAACTATAACCATCCACAAGCATTACAAAATTTAACTCACTCTATGAAGGGCAATTAATTTTCATCACTATTATTGCAATTATTTATTATGCCCATTAAAAACAATTAATATGATGTATTACTAATATTAATTTAAATGACTATAATAATAACAGCAACATCTGGAATTTTCAAGGCAACTTTTCTTTAAAGAGCCTAAATATGATGGAAAAAAATGATCCACGTTTTGAAAATCATTCCCTAAGTATTTTTCTAGCAAGCCACTACACTTTTGTATTTATAAGAAACACATATTCACCTACATGCTACCTTTATAGTGAAGGGATTGTTCTCTAAAAGCTGAATACAGATTAGAAAGTTAGGGCAAAGGTTTTATTTTATATCAGATAAAATAGGTATAAAAAACCTTGATAAGTACTACTATGAACAAGTTATTGCAAAACAATCAGATGTGACTCCAGCAAACCCCACTAACAGTGATATAAAAGTTAGATAGCAAAACTAAAAATTTCTGCAAAATGTCAGTTGCACCAAGGCTGATATGATTTAGATTTGTATTCACATTGGACATTCAAGTATAAGGTGCACATTAGTATTGATTTATTTAGTGGTTTTAAACCTGGGAAGGAGTTTAATACCTTGGTTATACATAAAAGATATTTCTGTTTTATGAATACTAATTACCCAAAATTATAACATAACTCATCTCCATTATCACTGAACTGCCTAGAGAAACTTACATAAATTTTATCACCTTGATAAGTCTGCTAGTGTGGCATGCAACAATACCAAGCGTGAATAAGGCTAATTTTTTAATTATAGGAATTGTTAAATTATAAATGGATATGGTGGGATTCTTCCAAATCTATTTAATGAATTTGGTAGTAAAAATATTACAATGTGCCACGAACTGAATTCTTTATGCCTGAATTGCATTCTACTTATTTTTATAAACAATAGTATTCTCCAGATATAGCTGGATATAATAGGAGTATATGGGCATACAGTTTTTTGTTGTTGGTGTTTTGTTTTGTTTTGTTTTTGAGAGAGTGAAATGCTTATCCAATGGAGTTGGAAGCACAAAATCTATTTTTGCAATATTTTATGTGCACTGTTTCTCTATCCTTGAGATAATGGCTTTTTCATCTAAGATCTTTTGTGATGGGTTTTCTTCAGCCAAACAGATGAGAGACTCCCAATTACAGTGACCTTATTAATCATGAATATCAATATTATGATAGTCAATGTTTTACTTAAAAGTAGGGGTTTCTCTGACAGGGGAGATTCCAGCAAACCTACATATGTTCAAAGGTCAGCAAGTGCATTATGCAAATGCATCTATGCTGAGTAAACATCACCATTACACCTGCATCCTAAAACCAGCAGTCCCTGGTGGTGGCAGTGGTAGACACCTCCCCATTGACTTATCTATTCAGTCATCAAGTATTTATTGACTTATATCATGTGCAAGGTACCGTACTGAGTACAAAAGTTACAAGTACAAGGAAGCAGTCTTTGTCCTCAAGGATCACATAAGCTAGAGGGAGAGACACGTAAATTGATAACTTCAGTACCAGGTGGAAAGTGCAAATATAGCATCATAATTGAGCATACACTTTGGAGCCAGACAACCTGTGTTTGAATCCCACTCTGCTGTGAACTGTGTGACCTTGGGAAATTTACTTAATCTCTCTTTCCTCAGTTTTATCATCGGTAAAATCAGACTATCTACCCTGTCAGTTTATTATGAAAATTAAATCAATTATTATATACATTAGATGGAACCATATGAAACTGCAGTTTTTTTGGTCAGAAACAGTTGTATAAACAGAACATAAAAAGTGTAGCCATGAAAAATTAATAAATTAGACTGCATCAAATTTAAACACTTCTATCAAAAGACACCATTAAAAGTATGAAGAGGCAAATCACAGACTGGGAAAAAGTCACAGTGATACACCACTGATAACCTTGAAAGAGGTTCAAAAGTCCCAGACAGTCAATCTGCTAGTTGCAAACAGGGACAGTATCTATGTAACGTGGCTTCCTTCACTCCAAAGCAAATGGGCCACTTTTGGCAGGAGTCCCAAGCCAGGTATGCAGTGGTAGCCTCTGCATCAGACATGCTGAGTCCTTTACTTTTTTCCCAGTCTATGATGGTGGCTGTGATTCTATACCTGGAAGGATGATGATGGTCATCCAGCAATTGTGACAAATTGGGTCACGATTTGGTCACAGACTTGATCAGCAGCTTGATTCCAGGCAGTCTCTTCAGAGCACAGGCTCATACTGTGGGTGTCTAATGAGTGACCCAGACTGCTGACCAGCAGCTGCAATTTATTTCCACAGTTCTCAGCCCCAAAGAGAGGTGTATTTAATCTGTCAGTCTGTAGTCTTCCAAGTGGCAGAAGAAATACGTAGGCTATTGGCAATAAAACAAGAGTCAATAAAAACAAAAACAAAAATGTTTATGAAGGGGAGACTTGGCTAGAGCTCTGAGAATGGCCTTGAGTTCTGCCCACTCAGTGGAGGGACTTCCATTTTCAGTTCCGTGTAATTGGTGCTGAGATTGAACAGCAGCAGTAGGGCAAGTGGATACCATTGAGTTTCAGGTTAGCTGAACCATCAGTGAACTAGACCCAGGCTTTTAGAAAATCTCTTCTCTCAGAAAGATAGATGCCACTTTTTCATGTAAAGCCAAGAAGCTACTGGCGTCATTCATTTCCATTTGGCAAGGAAGCTTCTTGTGTCCTCTATACCTTATTAGTTAGTGAGTCTGAGTTGAACTATCTCAAAATGAGAATATCAGCCTGGAGTCATAAGGACTCCATTTGTCAAGCATTCAGTTTCCAAAGGAGCCCAGTGGCAAACTAATAGCTTTTTTTTCAAAAGGGGTGTACCTGATAGACATGTCAGATAGGTGGCCTCAAGGGGAACCTCAAGGTGGAGGCAGTTCTCTCTTGCCAGGGCTCCAACTGGTGAAATTATAAGTCACAGAGACTTTTAGCTCAAAGGGGTCATTAGGATGTGGGGTCTTGAAGACAGAAAACATACCACAGCTTCCAACATAGCCTGTTGCTGTGGGTCTTCTCAAAAGATGTTGATTTGCAGGTTAGCCAAAATAAAAGACCAAGTGGAATGCTCAAATGAGGCATATGCTGTCTCCAACACCCAAAGAGTGCATTAAAGTACTAGGCCACTTTTTTGGATGGTGGAGGTTTTGAAGAAAGAACAGTATTTTCCTTGACCTCCAGAGGGATTGAACATGGTGAATCTACATACTGGATTTACTTGGCAAGCAAACCCCTGAATGTTGTTCCTGTGGTAGATGTGTGATAACAGAGCAGATCAGCATTGCTGTGACTGAGGCTTCTGACTCACCAACCAATGGGGCATTGCCAGAATAACAACTTTGGGAAAGGCCACTTATGCTAAATCCTGACCCGCATACTTGTGTGGCAAAGGACAGCAGGTTCAGGTACCCCTGGGGGAGTACCTTGCCAAAGATGGTGGATTGGGAAACTATTTATGTATTATTCTAATACTTCTCTACATGTGATTCTTCCTGAGATAGAGAATCCCCTCTGATACTTATGGGCCAGTAAGCATGCAGCAAATTAATTCCCATATATTCAAATATAGGAGCAAAAACAATACAGTTATCACTTCCACATCATGGGGTTAGGGGTGTGTTGCCCCCATGACCTAGAAAATTAACATAAAAATTTTTTGGTCCTCTCTTCATAGCAGAGAAGTTTGAATTTTTTCTTTTTCTTTCATGGGGTATTTATAGTACCTGTATTAGTCAGCCAAAGGGGTGCTGATGCAAAATACCAGAAAGCTGTTGGCTTTTATAAAGGGCATTTATTTGGGTTAGAAGCTTACAGTTACCAGGCCATAAAGCATAAGTTACTTCCCTCACCAAAGTCTGTTGCCACGTGTTGAAGCAAGATGGCTGCAGACATCTGCAAGGGTTCAGGTTTCCTGGGTTCCTCTCTTCCTGAGATTTGTTTTTCTTTGGGCTCAGCTGCACTGCTTTCTCCACAAGGCCAGCTGTAGACTATCAGGCAAACAGCTTGCCTCTCTTCCCGAGGCCTCTGCCTGTGTTTAACGGAGACTTTTCTCCTTCCTCACATATCTGCTTTTCTGTGTGTTTATTTCCCAGGCTCTAGGATCAACACTCTAAACTCCCTTCTCTGTGATTCCCCACCCTACAAGGGGGCGGGGATGCAATGTCCTACTGACATGGCCCAAAAACATAATCATTATTTAATCAAGTAAAAGTGAAACCTCTGAATCCAATATAATCTAATATGCCCAGAGGGACAGACCAGTTTACAAACATAATCTAATATCTATTTTTGGAATTCATAAGCAATATCAAACTGCCACAGTACCTTATTGTAAAATTTGGGCTATTTGGTCATAGGCTATATGTAGGTCAATGTTAAGTAAAAATACTATATTGTAGTATTAGAAAAACCCAGTATAGATTAAATATTGAGGCATAGTATTGAACCTTTGTAAACAAAGGTTAAGAATTATATAGATGACTTTATGTTATAAAAAATAGCAAGTGGTTATTATCTGAAATTGCTGAAACTGGCTGGATTTAGCCTAGACCTGCTATTATCATGGTCTTTCTAAACAGGTCTATTCCCTGTTTATAGTTACACAAAACTTAGCCTCAGCCTCTCCTTTGTGTATAACCCCTCCACCTCCTCTTTGATATCCATATGGAACACCTTGTGACTGAACTTTACTCTGTACTATCCCAGAATCTTGATCTCTGATAATGATCATAACATTGTAACTCACCCTGGTTTGGTACCCACTCCACCATGTTCAACCCCTTAATGTTTATTAATGAAGGAACCTGTGTCTAGCTCCACTCTAATTATCCATTAGCACCCCGATGGTATAAAATATTAGAATTTCTGCAGTTCGGACAGGCTGATTTGAGATTGTACATCTCTGGTCTCTCACCGGCTAATAGCTTTTTTCCTTCCTAGCCTAGTTCTGTGTGTCTGTCTATTCTGCCATGCCAAGCAAATGAACCCAGCAGAGAACCACTCTGGCCCCTCTTCAGTATTAAAAAGAAATAAAAAAAATACAAGATAAATGTGAAATGTTGTCTTTGTCAGGGTTTTCTTCAATAGTCTCTGTGATCCTCTCCATTGAGTAGTGTGTGTAGTGCCTTAAATGTCTGTATTACCTCCTGATCAAGAGGTTGAATGAGAGACATTGTGTTAGGTGGCATGTAGACAACTTCAACAGTTCAACACCTTCAACATGGAATTCCTGGGATTCTGAGATGCTACGGGCATTGACCAGAAGCAGTAACACCTTAAAGGGTAATCCCTTGCTGGCAAGGTATTTTCTAATCTCAGGCACAAAAAAACTTTTCCAGTCAGCACCCCTTTGGCTTTCCTATTGAATATCCAGAAGATAGGCAGCTGGTGCTTGTGTTTTCCTTTCAAAACTTGGGGGTTTGCAGCTTTATATATCAAGGCTGTCTTTACTATGAACCTTACAAAGAGGGTTTCCCTATCCCTTGTGGCTTTAAAACCTGGGACTCATTTCTCTTCTTGGCTGACGTATGCCCTCTGAGGCATTTTTTCCAATATAGGGCAGTTCCATTAGCATTGAATACTGTATCTGTTCTGGTTTGTAGATGTTCTCTTCAATCAGTTTCTTCAGGGTTTCAGGAAACTTCCTAGCTGCCTCTTGATTGGCAAACATTGCCTCTTCTGTTACTTTCACATTGTGTAAGCTAAACCTTTTTTTTTTTTTTTTAATTTCAACCAAACGTTGCTGGCCTGAAAATCCATAGAGGTAAGTCCTTCATCTTCATTTTCCATTAGGGAATTGTATAAGGACTTAATCTTTCCTCATATGATGCCAGAGTCCAACAGAATGACTTTTTAAAAATAACAATCCTGCACCCAAAAGAATGTTTCAGGGGAGTTCTGGTAAGATGGCATCAGACTAGACAGGCAGGGCTCAACTGTCTCACAAAAGCAATGGATTAAGGGACAAAGTTGTCTGAGGGACCTATTTTGGGGGTCAACAGACCAGGTCAGTGCTATGCAACCCCCAGGAGGGTGAGGGACAGAGATGAAGAAACTGAAACAACAAATGTGAGATACTAAACCCCTGCAGTTGCCATGAAGGACACCATCCCCCACCCTCAAGACACTAAGCCTGGATAAAACCCCTGACTCACTGAAGCCAACTAAGAGGGGAACAGACATCTTTCTTCCTGTCAATTGTTACAAGGGAAGAGGGAGGGTGCATCAGAAGGCAGAGATCAGTTTCTCTTCAGTGAATTTGGCAAGCAAAGCCTGCTTTGAACCTCAGCTCTGGCCAAACCAGAAACATCAGAAAGTGGAGGTTGAAAGAAACAGCTCCTTCGAAAGGTTTGCTGATGAACACCACTGTTGGCCGGCAAGGAAATTGCAAGGAGAAAAACTGCTTTGGGGTCTCTCTTTAGCCCCATTCTGGAGAGAAAACCTGCACCCTATTAGTGAGTCCTTAGAATAAGTTGAACCAAAAATCAAAGATGAGCTGTGAAAAAAAGAGCAAACACTAGACAAGAGAGAGAAATTGACAATTAGAGTAAATTCACCAACCTCTTCAGATGCCGACATCAATGAAAAATTAAAAGCCATACTAAGAAACAGGAGGAGGTTGCCCAGCCAAACAAATAAACCAAATATCCTGAAGAGATACAGGATTTAAAACAACTAATCAATGATAATCACACAAATCTCCTAAATCATTTCAAGGAATTGAAGGATAATATGACCAAAGAGATAAAGTATATCAAGAAGACACTGGGTGAGCATAAAGAACAATTAGAAAATCTGCAAAGAAAAGTAACAGAGCTTATGGGAATGAAAGACACAAAAGGATGAGTTTAAAAATACATTAGAGGCATGTAATAGCAGATTTGAATTGCTCAAAGACAGAATTGGTGATTTTGAGGACAGAACATCTGAACTGGAAAAGACAGGAGAACAGAAAGAGAAAAGAATGGGAAAAATGGAACAGGGTCTCAGGGAATTGAATGACAATGCAAAATACACAAGCATACACATTACAGGTGTCATTATTGAGGAACTAATGACCCAACTCTTATGAAAGACATAATATCAATATCCAAGAAGGACAACACACTCCAAACAGAATAAATCTGAATAGACCCACTCCAAAATAACCTACTATTCAGAATGACAAACATCAGAGATAAAAGAGGATTCTGAAAGCAGCAAGAGAAAAGCAAAGCATCACATACAAGGAAAATCGAAAAGATTAAGCACCGACCTCTCATCAGAAACCATGGAGGAGAGGAGAAAGTGGTATGATATATTTAAGGTACTGAAAGAGAAAAACTGTCAGCCAAGAATTCTGTATCTGGCAAAAATGTTTTCCAGAAATGAAGGTGAGTTTAAACTCTTCACAGACAAACAAAAACTGAGAGAGTACATTACCAAAAGATCAGAATTACAATAAATACTAAAGGGAGTGCTGCAGCCTGAAAAGAAAAAACAAGAGCAAGAGACATGGAGAAGAGTGTAGAAAACAATGTTGTACTTTCTACGTGAAAGAAATGCAGATCTCATGGTTTATGCAAAAGCTTTGCAGTTTTTGGTGTAGCTGGAGCAACAGCTTCATGGATTTCCTTCTCTTTTTTTTCATGATATGCCTTACAGTTGGCTCATTAATGCCATGATGGTGGCCAACTGCAGCAGCTGTTTTGCCTGAATGAAGTATATCTAACAATTCTATTTTTCCTTCAAGTTCATCAATTTCCCTGTTTCTTGGGGGCACTTTTTGATCCACTAGGAACACTATGCTTAGAACCCATGATTTTAATAGCATTTATGACATTTAAATTACACAAGATATGAGAAACTCAAGATTCAAAGATCACTGAGAGATCACAACATCCCCAAACCAGTGCATAGAACTACAGTTCCTTTACTGCTAGTTTTAAGGAAAAAATTGTGTAGCTGTTCATTTATGTTTTTAAACAGTAAAATTCATATGGTACAGGTAAAATTATACATAACAATGCATACATTTTATGAATTTCTGAGTTTCTAAACTTTTTCTGTGTCGTCTACTGGCCTTCACATGTCATCTGCAGCTTCCGCAAAACTTTCAGTTTCTATGCCAATCCATGGTATCTCAAAACCATGATGGGGAGAGTCCCAATGTAGGAAGGATAACTGTACACTAAATTGTTTAAAAGGCCCCACCCACAAGGTCACTTTAGGTTTCCTTCCTGACTGTGAACTCTGCCCACACCTCATTAGCCAAATCAAAGTGTTTTTACTTCCAAGGGTGTGGTAAGATAGTAACTTGGTTGCCTGTCTCCAATAGAGACATAATAGTTTGCATATCTTCCCTTCCTGGTCTTTGGGTCAGGTTTCTATCCTCCAGTGGATCATCTTCATCAGCTTTGTAAACTTGATCCAGAATAGAAAGAGTCCAAAAAACTGTCAATGCCTCATCTATGATTTCCCATGGAGTTTGATTTTCTCAGGGAAATCTCCCAAAGAGCCCCAAATTTCCCTTAGAGTCACCAAACCCATGGCAGAAAAACTCTGAGACCTTTTACGATTATCTTTAAATGAATTTGCAGTTGGCATGAAAGAATATAGGTAGCATTGAACCTTAAGAGCCATTCTTCCTTAACAAGAATTACATACCCCAGTCCTCTCATCCCCCAAGTGAGCTAGTCAAATTTCCAAAAGTTCCTCTTTTCATGCTCAGTGTATGTCTTTGTAGCTGATATTTGACAGAAGATGGGACACTCTTACAATGGTGTAGATTGAGGCTGACTGCCAGATTGACAGAAAAGTTCCCCCTCCAAGAGGAGAAGAAACAATTACCAGGGCAGCTGTTGCTGAACCTACTTTCTGATACACCTGCTTCCACCTCCCCATTTCTGCCTCATTTACAGACAACAAAGTGGAGGACCATTTATTTCCCACTGGGCCATACATTTTGGTCAATATTCTCTAATTATTCCCATGGGCTTCCCTCAAATTCCATTAATCATCTCACAAAGCCTTCATTCTTCCTCTTTCAGAAAGTCTGTTAGCATCCTCTCCTTGCTGCCCTCAACCATACCTCAGGCTCCTGTCTTAAAGAATTCCTTGGTGGACTTATCTCCACTTCCTGTAGCTATCTTCCAGTTTTTAACCAACTGGTGGTCATTTGAATTTGATTGGCACCTACACAGACACATTCTCCTTTGAACATGACTTGGATGGCCTGTTAGGTATGTAAGCACAATTTCCCTGTACATAGCTTTGCTCTTGATCATTGTTTGTAACTCTCTAAGGCATCATAGTCTTACCTGGCCTCTTGATTATATAATTGTGATGATTACATTTCTTTGTAATTAAAATCTTTGGTTGGGTATTTTAGTCAATTCATCAGTGATTCTTTTGAAAGTAAATGTTTAATAATCTTTTTGACACTAATACTAATTGTCACTTCTATATACTCTTCTTCTTGAGTTTCCTCAGCTGCACATGCTATGACATGAGCTGGGGACAATATCCACCATCTTTCTTTCCCTTGCCTTATGAAGACCTATGACAAGCACTATTTTATAATGTGTGTGTGTTTATGTGTATGTGTTTAATAACAAAGCTATAATTAAGTCTACACATGGGTGTTACAGCCATGAACAGAGTTTACCTGTCAGGTGGGTGACTTTGGATGGATAATTATGTTTAGTAAAGAAACTGAAAGACCATAATTATGGGATATTTCTTGAAAGCTTTGAGCACACCTCTTTTCTGATCTCCTAATTGTAACATTATGGCTTCTTAAAATGTTTATTTCTCAATAATTATAGACTCATATACTGTTGTATATTTTTACCCAGTTTCCCCAAATGATAAAATTTTGCAAAATTATAGTGCAATATCACAACCAGGATATTGACACTGATACAGTCAAGATATACAACAGTTTCATCACCACCAGGATACCTCATCTTGCCCTTTTATATTCATGCCAAACTTCCCCCTGACCCCTCTCTCTCAATACATACACATACATTCCTTAACTCCTAGCTACCACTAATGTTTCTTCCATTTCTATAAATTTGTTATTTTAATGATGTTATATAAATGGAATAATACAGTAGATGATATTTAGGACTGGCTTTTTTTCACTCAGCCGAATTCTCTGGATAGTCATTTAAGTTGTTGCATCTATCAATAGTTTGTTCCTTTTAATTGCTGAATACTATTCCATGGTATGAATGGATGTACTATAGTTTGTTTAACCACTCACTTTTTGAAGGTCCTCTGAGTTGTTTCCAGTTTTTTTCACTATGAGTGAATCTGTTATGAACATTCATATTCGTGTTTTTGTGTGAGCATGAGATTTCATTTCTCTAAGATAAATGACCAAAAGTACAATTGCTGGGTTGGGTCATATGGCTTAGTTTTATAAGAAGCTGCCAAAATGTTTTCAAAGTGGCTGACTGAGTTTTTATTACCACAAGTAATGTATGAGTGATCCAGTTTCTCCCACCCTGGAGATTTTAAGAAGTGTATGTGAGGAAAGAAAGGTGTGAATTGGGTTGTTAACATTTTAGGCTTTATATAAATCATTACAATGTGTTTTTTAATTGATTGAGTACAATTTGCAATGTCCTGATCTGAGAATTTTAGAAGATTTAAAGGTGAACAGGAAGATAACTTTGCTTAAGAATCCTTCAGTCCCCTGGGAGGATGTAGACCTGTAGATGATGGAAAAGAAAGGATACAAATAGATGGTTCAACCAATGTTCTGTGTAGGTGCAGTGGAAGTGGCCATTAATTCTGCGTGTGGAGGTAAAGAGGCATTCAGGAATGGACTGATATAGGTATTACTTCCTGGGGAGTCTTTGAAAAGTAGGTATAATTGAAAGGTGCCATCACAACCCCCAGAGGAAATAAGTGAAAAAGACATTTCTTTAAGGGAAAGAGTATGAAACAGAAGCATTAAAAATGTTGTGAATGCTTGAAGGACTAGGAGTATTCTTGTGGTATTAGAGCACTAGGTGAGAAGAAGGATGGATTGTGCAATTGAAGTGGGGAACAGAATTATTGAAGAAAGATCATAAGCAAACTCAAATGACCTATGAAGGAGACAGATTTCTTGTAGTAGCTAATGGGGAGTCTTTGCTGTTGAAGAGGAAATATACCTCTTGACATGCGTTTTAGATATTGGCAAAGTCATATTGAAAAACTGGAAGGTTGAAAGTGAAGAGACTTGAAGGGCAGCAGTTGTGATAGTTGAGGTGAGAGATGCTGAACATGAGGCTTTAAAACGTCCTTGTGCTACATTCTTTCATTTTTTAAGTCCACAAACAATGCATGTTCCTTGTAAATAAATAGGAAAATAATGGAAAAAAGGAAGCAAAAATCACCTATAATCTTCTTATTCAGAAATAACAGCAGTGGATATTTTGGTATCTGTAATCTTTTAAGCTTAATGTATATATGTAATTTTGAGCAGATATTAATCAATCACACTATACATAATGTCTATAACCTGATCTTTCCATTGGCAATATAGTATAGCATCTTTTTAAGTATATTAAATAACTTATTCAGAAGCATTTAAAAGTATTTCCATTTTATGGAACAGCTACAATTCAATCAACCCCTGCTCACTTCAGGACATTTGGGTGGTTTTGTTTTATCTTTTTTGCTATTTTTAGCATTGCTATTTTTATTCAAGCAGTTTATTCCCATGTTTGAAATAAAATATAGGATTGAATGTATGTGACTATCCTCTTGCTCATGCCCATGCGAGATGGGTAATACATGCAGGCCTACGGATGAGATGTGCTGAGATGTTCAATGCCACTTTGTGTTGGCATCATCCTATGGCCTTGCCTCACTTCTTATGCCTGGAAAACTACATGGTTTAGGTGAATTAGAGATCAATAAGATCATGATTTTCTATCTGCTACAATTTCTTCTCAGGCCCTTTACTCTGAACTGAGTTCCTAAAACTGGACTGTGCATCAAATTATCCAGGGAGCTTTTAACAAATGACGATGTTAAGTTCACACCATAAAAGATTGTGATTCAGTAGTCTGATGTGGAATTAGAAATATATAGCACTTTTCACTCTTACCCATGTGATTTGGCTACACAACCAAGGTAAAAACCATGGTCTTAGACCTTTTGTTCCACCATTTTGCTGGCATGACTCTCTCCACTGGTTACAAGTTTGCTGAGGTGGTGACAGAATACTTTCATGTTAAAGTAGGGCTGAGTCAAGGTGGATATATGTACTTCTTTCCAGAATGTTTCATGTATTCAACTGAAGGAGAGCCAGAGTCTTGGGATCACTGACTGGAGACAGAGATCATATTGAGAAGAGGCAATTATTTTACAGCTCTTTAAACCTGGGATTGGACTGTCAATGGATATACAACCAGATGTGGATCTTCTGCCTTCCCAAATTATTGACTCTTCTAATTGACCTTTGACACCCCTACCAGGAAAGAGTTAAAAATGGACATCTAGGTGCACATGACTATCTCTTTCCTGAGTCCAAATTTTATGCAGTTGGTATTGATACTATGTAATTGAAGGAAGACTAAATGGAAGCACCTCAGAGTAAGAATGAAAAGGACAAACAGGAAGGCCCAGGGAGCTGAAAACAGATTTTGCCTAACAGGTTCTTTTCCTTGGGATGGACTCTTAGGTGTTGGTGTAAAGCACAGAACCCTGATTATATGATGGAAGTTGGTAGAAGTGTGGCCTCAGGCCATCAGCAGAGGCTCTGCATCACCAGACACGGCCCAGAGCTCCCAGGTGAGTGTCCTCATCTCAGGCCTGGGCTTTTCAGTCATCCTTGACAGCTCAGAGTAGAACTGTCACTGTCTGCCTCTTGTTTGTGTTCCCCTTTAATTTCTGTAGATATCTCTGTTGTCCATCTTGCCACGTGGAAGCCCTTCTTTGCCCTTTGCCCTTTGCCCTTGACTCTATCTTCCTGGTTAGGGTCTCTATGAAAATCTGTCTTTGGTCTACTCCCTATTTCTGACTTCACTTGCCTGAAGGAATATCTTATCCTCTATTACCCAGACTCAGGCCCAATTCTTTGTCAATTCCATTACAAGGGCTGAGATTTCCTACTACCTGCAGAGGGGAGAGAAGATCTTACACCTTCAGTCACACAGCTCTCCACAGGCCTTATGCAAATTGCTTGGCACATATTAATTCTCCCAGTCTACAAAGGAAATTGCTACCATGCTACCAACCCATACTGATACCTGAAAGCATCAGATTAAAATAAAATGGTTAGGTGCACTTTAAAGAATAGAAAAAGATCCTGCAGCATCAATATTCATCTCGCAAAGTCTGTGTGCCAATAATGTTGCATAAAAAACAAACTTATTGCAAAAAAGGATGTTGTTACAAGAGATGATCGATATGTCCTGCTTGGGAAATCAACACTGTGACTTCACCTCATCATTTATAATGTATTAGCTAAAAGGTCTAAACTGTCTCAATCAGGAGACACATCCTGAATTCTCTGCATGAGGATTTTGAAGTGATGTAAGTAATGATAGCAACATTAATTTATTACCTATGTGTACAGGTTTTATGCTTAAGTCACCCCCATTTTATTCCATAGCATCCCTGGAAGGGAAATTGTATTCTTCCCAATTTTATAGAAGAAGAAGAGATCTCAAAAAGAACATCTACTCAAGGTCAAACACTAATGTGTGGCAGAGTAAATTTAGTAGATGCTTCCATAGGACTTTGTTTTTTCTCTAGCACACTACAGAGTCCTTGTGTTTCACTTATTTACATAATCTCAGGCTTCTCAAACCTTGTACTCAGTGTGACTGCAGTTGTTTTGCTGTCTTCTAATTGTCCATAATTCTTTTACTCGAGCTTGTGGGAGATTAAGTGGCAATGTTTGAAGCATGACAGGGCCATTGCTGCTGATGAGCTCCCTCTGACAGGATCACCATGGCTGTTGGTTGTGGTTGGAGAGGGTGTGTATCCGTTTCCCAGAGCTGCTATGACAAATACCACACAGTGGGTTAGCTTAAGCAACACGAATGTACTAGCTCACTGTTTGGAGGCTAGAAGTCCAAAATCATGATTTCTATAAGGCCGTGCTTTCCCTGAGATGGTAGTGTTCTGGTGATGGCAGTTCTCTGTCACAAGGTGATATCCTCGGCCTCCTCCTTAATCAGATGGGTTAAGTCCCACCCTGATTCAATTTGGCCACACCTTACCTAATAGTAACATCTTCAAAAGGTCTTACTTAACAAATGGCTTCACACTCATAGGAAATGTGGATGAGGATTTGGCTATGTCTTTTGTGAGGTACGATTCAATCCCTAACTGTTGGGTAAAGGGCTTCAAAAAAGTAAAAAGAAGCAAAACAGGTAATGAGTGATAAACCTTGATTCAACAAATATGGGTACTCAAGACAATGTGTAATTACAGAGTAAAATTAAATGAATTTATGACATTATGATTCTATTCTCAATACTTAACCTGTTGTATTTTAGGAGCTCAAACATTTTCAAATAAATCAAACATAAAAAGAAGCATCTTAATAGCATTTTAAAGACTGTATACAAAGAAACCATAAATAAAAAATTAAATTAATTTCCATTCCTTCCATCCAGGGAGAACCACAAAATATTTTGGCATATATTCTCTGATGAAACAGTAAAATAAGAGAGAGGGGAAGAGGTAGCCCATAGAAATACAGATGGAGAGATTTCATAAAATAGTGATGAGAGATTATATGTAATTATTTTACATTTTTGAGTTATGAGCATTTTCCAATGTCATTATCCTTTGAAAACATGTTTTAATGACCTAATAATATTCCAGTCTCTGAATAAACAATTAATTTAATAATTGCTCTATTTGGGGCCCTTTATGTTATTTCAAAATTTTTTTCTATTATATATTATGCTTTAATGAACATTCTTATATATATTCCTCATCCACATCTTGAAGTCTTTCCTTATAATAGAATCCTAGGCATATAATTATAGCCTCTTTTAAGGCTCTTGATATATATTATAAAATTTTATACCAAGAATTTCATATTAATAAACACCTCCACCAATAGTGTTTAAGAATGACTGAAATGCACATTTTTATTTAAGAAAAATTGACAAGTATAAAAACTGTTATGTAATGGCTTTGCATTTTGCTTCTTCAGTTACTGAGGTTGAACATTGTCCACATTTTTAGTGATTTTTGTCTCTTTTGTCAATTATCTGTTTATGTCTTGAATCATTTTTCCTAATAGATTTTCTTCTCATTGATTCTTTGGATGCCAGTTTTTTGTTTGCAAACTATTTTGGCCAATTTATAATTTGTCTTTTACTTTTATTTAATCATTTTTTGCTGGTATATTAAACAGCTACATGTAAAATAAAATGGAAAACTACATGAATTTTGACATGACATTGATGGTGGAAAATTGTCTAAGCAAAAGGACAATGAAAGAAATAATGAAGAGAAATATCAAACCAAACTACACCAAAATGTAAGCCATGTGATTTTCAATACAATTTTCAAGGTGTGCTATATGATAAGCAAGTTTTAGAACTGAACATAAAATATAATTATCATTTTTGGTAAACAAATATATAATGCCAATTTCTTTTCCAAAGTAATCATAGCAGTTCATGTTCCTACTTCCCAGGGAACAATTGTAATAGTGCATCAAATATAATACAAATACAAATACAACATGCAGTACATAGACAAGAATGTTTATAGTAGTGTGATTTGCAATAGCTAAAAACTGAAAAAAAAATTGTTTCAATTATCCATTTAACAGGGGAATGGATGAAATATAGCATTTTCATGTGCTGGAACACAATGGAGTAGTGAAATGAATAAGCTAGAGTTGCAAACATCATCATGTTGGAACCCTATAATGATCATGTAAAACAAAAGAAAACAAATATACAAGAATACATACAGTGTGATTCCATAAAATTCACATACAACTAAATAGTAAACTGTTGAGGACACATTTATGCTATGAAAGTGTAAATTTAAAAAAAGCAAAGTAATGATGAACACAAAACACTATTGTTTAGATTACTGCTTCTCCACCCCAACTGCACATTAGAATTAACTGGGGAGATTGTAAAAAATAGTAATGCCCAGCACTCACCCCAGAACACTTAAATTAAAATCACTTTATTCAATGGCCCAGCTAAGACTTACATTAAACAAATACTTAGGCCATCATCTAGGAAAGTAGGGTCATGGTTCTCAGTACCACAAGGTCTTTTCTCCTGCAATTATTTCCCCTCTCTCTTGCAGCATTAATTTCTTCCAAAGAGAGTGCTGGGTCACTCTCTTTGGCATATACATATGACTTAATATTGGTCATCTTAAAAGAAACAATAAAACAAAGATATAAAAATAGTCCTTGACCTTATGTCTTCCTCCCTTCATCTACTAACTTATTTTTTCCTCTGCTTTTAAAGCCATAGTTCTGGAAACAACTGTCTAAATCTCTTTCTACTTCCCTTTTTCTGTGACGTATCAGCCCACCTTAACCAGGCTGTCATCCTTAGCACTGCCCAACAGCTTCATTAAGACCAGCAATGACCTCTTTATTCCTAAACCCAATAGTCAATTCTTCGACATCATCATTTTCAATCTTTCAGCAGCATTTGACACAGTAGGTCACACTCTTCTTCTTAAGTGGCACTTGGCTTCTGGGAAGCCACATCCTTCTGCTTTCCTTCTACTTCACTCTCTCTCCTTGTGTTGGGTTCCTCTGCCTCTTCCTCACCTTTAAACATTGGCCTAAGCCCAGAGTTTGGTCCTTGGCACTGTTCTTTATCTATCCTCTCTCCTTAGGTGATAGCATCCTCTCCTATGCCTTTAAATACCATCTACATGCTGCTGGCTCCCCATTGTTTACCTCCAACTCTGATGTCTTCCCTGAACTTTGATTTAAATATCCAACTGCCTGTTCAACATAACCATATGGATAAACCAAACTAGCATTTGATTTCCACACCAAACTTGTTCTTATTCACTCAGTTGCTTAAGACAAAACTTCAGTGACATTAAATTTATCAGCAAGTCTCCTTAGATAGGTCTTCAAATGGCAAAACAAAGTGTCCACTTCTATCATATCTACTGCTACATTCTTAATGTCAGATGTCACCATCCATGTCTGAGCTAATACAACAGCCTTATAACTGTTTCTTCTGCTTCTGCTTTTTATCCCCCTATAGCCCAAAGTGGAAATTAGATGATGTCCCTCTCCTGTTAAAAACCTTTCCATAATGTCTCATTGACCATGGGCCAGGAGCACCCACCAGATCTGGTGACTGTCAACTCCTCTGATGACATCTCTTACCACTTTCTTAGTTATGAGACTCTAGACTTCTTCCATCCCTTGAAAATGCCTGGCTCCTTTAGTTTCAATGTCTGGGCACCAACTCATCCCTCTGCCTGCAATGCTTTTCCCTCAGGTCCTGGAATAGCTGACTCATTCCTGGGTGTAGTTCAGATCTCAGCTCAGATGCCACCTCTTTTCAGAGGGCCTTCCTTGTTGATCGTCCCACCTCATCAAGTGCCTTCTCCAACCCACCCCTACCCTCTGTCTCTATCACCCTCTGCTTTCTATTCTTAAAGTATCACTGTGGAACATTATTGGAAATTGAAACTTGTATCCTACAAAAGGTATGCTCATATCTTAATCCACATTACTGTGGATGTGAACCCATTTGTAAATAAGATCTTTGGAAGATGTATCAACCAACCATCTTGTATCAACCAACCTATTGTGTGGTAATTGTCACTGCAGCCCTGGTAAACAAAGACAAACATTATTTAATTTTATAGGGTATACATATAATTTCTTCTGTGCCCCATTAGAATATGAAGTCCAAAAAAGTGGGAACTTTGTTTTAATCTAATCTGTCTCATTAATGTCTAGAGTAGTGCCAGACAACCAGTGAGACAAAACAAAGGTTTTGAATGATAAATAAATAATAATACAAACCAAATCTTGAACTCCTTAATGTACTATTTGAGCAGTCTGTGATCCATGTTTATGTTACTTTTTTTTTTCAATTTTATTTGCAAGCTTTTTGATCATTACATAAAATGGTAAGACTACAGCTAATTTTCTGAATATTAAACTATTGATGTGTTCCAATATTTTTCCTTCACACAAGCACATAACTGAGGAAATATTCATAAAACATTTTCTCCCCTTCCTGAGGTCACATCTCTCAATTCAAAGTACAACTGACTTTAAATTTTACTGCTTCTGGTTTTTGCCACAAAGCCCCACCTGTGTATTTCCTGGCATGCTTAGACTCCTAAATGTTTGTCATTAACTTTTTATCTTTGTTGCACTCACACTTCCCTACCTTTCTCAAGTGTTTTTCTTTCTTTTCATCATCTTCATGATTGTGTATGCTCTGTAGAAACATGTATTGCTTTAACATCTCTCTAAGATCTCAAAATATGGTCACATGGTCAGAAGATTCTTTTTCCTCTCATATCTGACTTCCCAGCCTTTGTGAGCATGGAACTGAACTTTTGTAAAAAAACGCTAAAGAAGTTCATTTTGACAATTTGAACCAGATGGCCTAGAGCTACTGTGAGATAGCCTGCTAGATGTAATTCTGGGCTCAGTCAAGATCTTAATTAACAGCATTCTTCTTATTTATTATACAATCATCATTATGTGGTGTTACACTCATTATACATTATACATACTTAGTTCTTTGGGTGAACAGTTCACTTGAGCATAACTTGAGGAAAATGCAAAGTGTTATTTTAAAATATAAATGTACCTAATTTAAATGTTTCTGAAGTGAATTAAAAGGCAATTTTGCAATCCAAAAAAGAAAAAAAGGCAATCTTGTACTGTTCTTAAGAGAAAGGATTTACACCTACATTGCAAATTATAAAGCAAACTACAGTGTTCTTAGCACCCACTTCATGCTGTTACTGTTAAGAATTCCCAGAAGGGCTGCTTAGAATATACCAGTGATTAAGAAAGTTACAGTACATTCTAAAGGATTTTACAGTGTCACAGAGAAATGAAAATAAAATGCAAAATATATATTAAAATTGTAAAAGACGTTATTTCAAAAATTAAAGTTAGCATCTATCTGATGGTTCATTCCTTATATTAACTTAGGATTTCTGCCTCCATTCCCATGAAGAGTGTGTCAAAAGGTATCATTTAATGGTTTAAGCTGTCTTTTTCTAGGTGACTGAATTCAAAATATCCAAGGAACAGATGCCACACTTGACTTAAGTATTTGTGATATTTGCAAAAAAGCAGACTTTCAATTAAGCTAAAACATTACTTTATTAACATGAAAGCAAAAACATTTCTGCAACAAATTACAAAGATATATCATCATTTCTGTTTGGTGTTTTAAATAAATAAAGCAGATATGAGATAAAGTTCCATGATTTATTATAGAAGCCTAGGAAAAGAGTGAGTGCTCTGAAATGATCTGCTTTTCTCTCCTTGCCTGCAGTGCCTTTTCCAAATGTTGAAGTCCTGCCCATCTTTCAAGACCATGAACAATTTCATCACTTCTGCAATTTACACTTTCTTAGATTTACCCTTTGGGAATCCTTTCTTGGTTTTTCTCTTACTCCCCCCTCTCTCTTGTTCTCCCTGTCTCTCTCTTCCCCCTGCTATTGAACAGTACTAATCTAGTCTAATTTAGATAATTAGTGATTACTACTAATCAGTAATAATCTAAAGAAAAACTTCCCTTTATCTACTGTTTAATAGAAGGAAAGACATGAAGAATACTAAAATGTTCCTTTTATTTCCTGATAATCAAAATAATGATTTAATTCTATAGAATTCTTCAAAAATGGTCAATGAGTCCTCTTCTGAGTACCATTATGAACTCATGGATTTAGGCATATTTTATATGCATTAATACATCACAGATATTATTCTACTAATTCTCAATGTCTCCTCTTTGGCAAGAGAAGCTTCTTCAGTTGTATCCTGAATATTTTGATATGATCACAGTAGAGTTTATAAATTCTTTGTTTTCTGCATCGCAAGATGTTTCAGGAATCAGTCCCTTCTCTAAAACAAGGCAGCCATTCCTCCAAGAAAGACAGGGATGCTTGATTGCTTTATTTACTGCTGTATTCTCAGTGCTAAGAACAGTGCCTGTCAGATAAGAGACGTCACAAAGTTGACTAATGTATATTTAAATGTTAAAAATGAAACTTCAAAAACAAAAAATCAATTCCTATTTCTGCTTCCTAACAAGAAGGAATAACATGGATAAGATTTACACCTGAAATTACTAAAAAGAATTTAAATACACACAACACACACACACAGGCAAATTATATGAAACAATTGTGCCTAAGATATTAGACAATAGACAACAAAGCAGAGGGCTCACTGAGAAACAAATGAGGTGAGCCCTACAATCACCCCAGCTTACTGCCTAGAGAGAGTTTCCATGACACTACAGAGAGAATGGGAACCTAGAAGAAGTGTGGTAACCTCTATTTGTTGAGGAAACCTAGTTGTGGGTTTGAGGAGAGAAAGATGATTAGAATTCACAGGGCAGAGTATCCAAGAGGAGACAATTACACACAGAGGGAGCTCTGAGATCTGTAGCGGGGTCTCTTTGAGTATTCAACAGAGAAATGATTAGCACAAGCATGGGAAGAAACTATCCAGTGCTGGGGAAAGGACCACCTGAAAGGAACAGACAGAATGATTTCAAAACACCACACAGAGTTGGGGGGATTAGTGGCAACAAGAGGGAAAACATTCATTATTCATGGGGATAGAGTAGAAGCCTCAGAATGGTTTTGCTAAAGCAATGGGAAAAGATTAACCCTAAACTAAATGTTGGTCTGGTTACATCTAACAAAGCTAAAAGCAAGATTTAAAATGATCAAACTATTTCTAAGTAATTTAACCACTTTCCAGAACGAAGATCAGGTATAAGTATAGGACTATGAATATTTTGAATATGCAAAAATGTAAAATTTACCACGTCTAGCATCCAGTAAAAAATTACCAAATTACCAGGGATGTAAAGATGCATAAAACATAACCCATGATGAGGAGAAAAAAACAGTCAATAAATAGATACTGACCCAGAAGTGACACAGTGGAAAATTAGTAGATAAGACATTAAAATAGTTATTATAACTGAATTTTAGATGTTGAAGAAGCTAGAGAAAAGATTGTACATGTTAAATAGAGATATAAAAGATATTTAAAACACAAATTAAACTTCTAGAGATGAAAACATTAATATCAGATAAAAAATATACTGAATGCAAGCTAGAAGACAGATGAGCAACTTAAAAGCACCAAAAGAGAAACTGACAACCTAAATTTCTTTTACAAGCAAAAATCATTTACAAAAAGCAAAGAAAAAAATACTTTTTCAAACATATAAAAGCTGAACAAATTAATCAGCAACAGACTTGCACTGTGAGAAATGTTAAAGGAAGCCCATCAAGCAAAGGAATAATCATATCAGATGGAAAGCTGGTTGTACACAAAAGAATGAAGAGCATCCAAATGTTAAGATATAATAGACTTTAAGCAAAAATAATAACAATTTATTGTGGAGTTTATAACATATATAGAAGTAAAATCTATGACAACAATGGTACAAAAGCTGGAAAGACAAAAACAAAGCATACTATGATTCTTATATTATTTGTGAAGGTTTTATGCTAAATGCGAAGTAGTATATTATCACTTAAAGGTAGATTGTTATAAGTTAAAGATGTAGCTATAAATTCCAAGATAATGAGCAAAATAACAACACTTATGGTCAGTAAATGAAAAAAGGGATGCAATGGAATTATAAAAAAGTTAATCCAAAAGAAGGCAGAAAAGAGGGAAAATGAACAAAGAATAGAATGGATTAATAGAAAACAAATACTATAGTAAATATAAACTCAACGATATCAATAAAAAAGGTCAAAATATCCACATAAGAGGAAAAATTATAATATTGGATTAAAAATGACCCAACTATATGCTGCTGTAAAACCCACATTAAATATGAAGAACCAAATATGTTAAAAGAAAAAGAATAGAAAAATATATACCATGGTAACACTAAACAAAAGAAAGCTGGAGTGGCTATATTAATAAAAGACAAAGTAGATTACAAGAATATTAATACACTAAAGTGTAAAAGAGTAATTTTATAATGATAAATGAGTCCATCTGTCAAGAATACATAACAATTCTAAAATTTCAGGCACTCACTTAGTAACAGAACATCAAAATAAATGAAGGAAAAGCTGAAAGAACTACAAGAAAAAAATGTACTAAGTGAAGCCACAATTATTGTCAGAAATTTCAACAACAATTTCTCAGTAATTTACAGAACTCATAGACAGAAAATCACAACACTCTCAACCAATTTAACATCACTGAAGACTTATACAACATTCTCAACCAATTTGATCTAACTGGCATCATAGAACATTTATTCTACCCAACAACAGAAGAAAACACATTCCTTTTAAGTGCACATGAAATATTTACCAAATAGACAGTATTCTGGGTCAAAAAACACATTTCACTTTAAAAAATAAGTCATACAAAGTGTATTCCTAGATTACAATAGGATTGAATTACAAATCAATAAAAGAAAGATATCCGGAAAATCCACACATATTTGGAAATTAAATAACTGTTCTGCACAACACTTGAATGAAAAAAGAAATCAAACAGAACATGAGAAATATGATAATCTAAATGAAAATGGAAATACAGCATATCAACATTTGTGGGATGCAGCTGAAATAGTACTTAGACTTTTTTTTTTAATATTAAACACACCAATATTAGACAAGAAAAAAAAAAAAGCCCTCAAATCCATGATCTCAGCTGCCATCTTAAGAATACAGAAACAATGTATTGGAGCAAATAAAATCCAAAGTAAGCAGAAGAAACAAAAATGAAGATCAGGGTAGAAATCAATGAAATAGAAAACAAAAAAATAATGTAGAAAATCAATGAAACAAAAAACTGATTTTTAGAAGGTGTACAATATTGATAAACAAATAGCTAGACTGATCAGAAACAAAAAAGAGATGATACATTATCTGGAATGTGAGAGGTGACATCACAATGGATTTTCCAGATATTAAAAGGAAAACAAGGAAATACTATGAATAACTTTAAGCCAACAAATTAGAAAACGTAGATAAAATGAATGAATTCTTTGAATGACAAAAACTACCAAAATTTCCTCAAGAAGAAGTAGAAAACTTGTGTAGACTTACATGCTGTATTAGTCAGTCAAAGGGGTACTAATGTGAAATACCAAAAATGGGTTGGTCTTTATAAAGGGTATTTATTTGGGGTAGAAGTCCACAGATACCAGGCCATAAAGCGTTAAGTTTCTTCTCTCACCACAGTCCGTTGCCACATGTTAGAGCAAGACAGCTGCCGGAGATTGCCAGGGTTCAGGCTTCTGGAGTTCCTCTCTTCCCGGGGCTGCATTTCTCTCTGATTTGGCTTCTGTTTCCTCCACAAGGTCAGCTGTAGATGATCAGGCGAACAGCTTGCTTCTCTTCTCCTGGGGCCTTCTTTACAACATCAAAACTGCTTCTCAAAAGACTACTTCAACTCTGTTCTTTGCCTTGCCTTTTATATTTGATTCCCCACCCACCAAGGGGTGGGACTCAACACCCTAATCATAACTTAATCATACCCAGATTAACAGATCAGTTTACAAGCATGATCCAATTATATTTTTGGAATTCATAATTACATCAAATTGGCCAACGGTTACACACATATTAAAGAAATTAATTTTTAGTTACAAACCATCCAACAAGGAAACTCCTGGTCTTGATGGCTTCATTAGGGAAGTTTATCAAACATGTTATTTAAAAATAATACCAATGCTACATAACCTTTTCCATAAAATTGAAGAAGAGGAGACACTTCCCAATTCATTCTATAAAGCTAGCATTACACTGATACTAAAACCAAACAAGGATATTACAAGAAAAAAATGGCAAACCAATACATCTCATGAAAATTGATGTGAAAATCTCCAAAAAATTTGAAGCAAATCAACCCAACAATATTTTAAAAATCTATACACATCATGATCAAGTTGAATTTATCTCAGGAATGTTAAGTTGGTTTAACATTTGAAAATCAGTCAATACAATTTGCCATGTTAAAAGACTATGAAAGAAAAAAATAACATATGGTTACCTCAATAGTTGCAGAAAAATCTTTTGACAAAATCCAACATTTAGTCCTCAAAGTCTCAACAAACTAGAAGTAGAAGGGAATATCTTCAATCTGATAAAGTGAACAGATGGAATAATTTTCTCTAAGATCAGAAACAAGGCGAGGGTATCTACTCTCAATAGTTCTATCCAACATTGTACAAGCCAGTGCAACAGAAAAAAAAAAAACACATCAAAATAGGAAAATGACGTCTGACTAACAAGCTCAATGTTCTCACAGAAACACAGGAGAAAGAGCCAAAAGCAGTTCAAGGAATATGCTTCAGGGGTCAGCAGACCAGGACAGTGCTACACAATTCCCAGGAGGGTGCGGGACAGAGAGATGAAGAAGCTGAAATGACAAACGTGAGTTATCAAGCCCCCTCCCCCAGCTCCAAAATATTAGGCTGGGGTAAAACCCCTGGGTCACTGCAGCTGACTAAGAGGGGAACAGACATCTTCTTACCTGTCAGCTGTTTCAGGGGAAAAGGGAGGGGGAGTCAGGGGGCTTTTCTTCAGTGAATTCAGCCAGCAGAGCCTGATTTGAACCTCCCCTCTGGAGCTTCAACACAGGAACACAGGAAAGCTGAGACTGAAACACCTCCATGAAAAGCTGCGCTGATGAGTGCCATCTCCTGGTTGGTCTGGAAATTGCATGAACAAAAACTCTTTATAGTACTCTCTTGTATCCTACCTCCAGGAGAAAATCTGGGCTCCATTAGTGAGTCCCTGGCCTGATTTTGATAACTTAACTCAGGCAATTTTAAAGGCTTAGAATAAGATGAACCAAATATCAAAGAATTTTTGTGAAAAAAAATAGGCAAGAGAGAGAAATTGGCCATCAGAGTAAATTCACCAATTCAGATGCCTGGAGATCAACAAAAAATTACAAGCCAGACTGGGAAACAGGAACAGACGGCCTAGCCAAAGGAGCTAACCAAGTATCTTAAAGAGATACAGGATTTAAGACAATTGATCAGTGATAATCACACAACTCTCCTAAGTCACTTCAATGAATTTAAAGAAAATGTGAAAGAAATAAAAGATATTAAGAAGACACTTGGTGAGAATAAAGAACAATTTGAAAGCCTGCAAAGAAAAATAACAGAACTTATGGGAATGAAAGCCATGATGGGTGAGATTAAAAATAAATTAGAGGCATATAAGAGCAGATTTGAATTGCTCAAAGACAGAATTAGTGATTTAGAAGACAGAACATCTGAACTAGAAAAGACAGAGAAAAAAGAAAAAGAAGAGGATGGAAAAAATGCAATAGAGTCTCAGAGAATTGAATGACATTGAATGGCAATGTGAAATGCACAAACATTCACGTTATCTGATCCAAAAAAGCAGAAGAGAATGGAAAAGGGGCAGAAAGAATATTTGAGGAAATAATCAATGAAAACTTACCAACCCTTATGAAAGACATAAATATCAATACCCAAGAACGGTAATGTACCCCAAACAGAATAAATCTGAATAGATCTACCTAGAGACACCTACTATTCAGAATGACAAATATCAGAGATAAAGAGAGAATTCTGAAAGCAGCAAGAGAAGACAAAAGCATCACATACAAGGTAAATTGAGAAGATTAAGCACTGACCTCTCATCAGAAACCATGGAGGTGAGAAGAAAGTGGTATGATGTATTTAAGGCACTGAAAGAGAAAAACTGTCGGCCAAGAATTCTGTATCTGGCAAAACTGTCCTTCAAA
>JAQZBX010016050.1:0-36882 GCA_029593785.1 Cabassous unicinctus | reverse complement strand
CATGGCAGAGTAGAGGAGTTAGTTGGAGCTTTTGAGTTGGAGTTCTGATGTGGAGTTTTAATGCTGGAGCCCAGGGAAGTAAGCACACAGAGGAACTTGGTCATGAGGAAGGAAAAGAAGGCCCCGGGAAAAGAGACAAGCCGTTAGCCTGACAGTTCACAGCTGGCCTTGTGGAAAGAGGCAAAGCCTAGAGAGCCTCATAGTCTACAGCTGACCTTGTGGAGGAAACAGAGGAACTGAGCCCAGAGAGAAACGGAGCCCCAGGAAGAGAGGAACCTAAGAAGCCTGAACCCTGGCAAACGTCGGCAACTGTCTTGCTCCAACACGTGGCAACAAATTTTGGTGGAGGAAGAAACTTGCTTTATGGCCTGGTAACTGTAAGCTTCTACCCCAAATAAATACCCTTTATAAAGACCAACAGATTTCTGGTAATTTGCATCAGCACCCCTTTGGCTGACAAATACACTGAGTCTGATATAAACAGACACACAGGGACAGACACAGGAAAAGGAAGCTGCCGTGTTTGATCCTGCCATAAAGAGACAGGATTGTTTAAACATGAACCCCCAAGAGGCTGGGCCCATGGAGAAGCTCAAGAGGAGATGGTGAGCTCGGAGGGGAAGGCTGAAACTTGAGCAGAGATAGGCCATCTTGTGTTGCCACGTGGCAACATGCCAGTATCAACAGTAGCTGACTTTGGTGAGAAAGCATCTCTGATGGTGCCTCAGTTGGGACTTTTCATGGCCTTGGAACTGTAAGCTTTTACCCCAAATAATTCCCCTTTATAAAGCCAACACCTTTCTGGTACTTTGCATCAGCAGCCGTTTGGCAAACTAAAACTCCACCTGTACACATTTCTTTTAACACAACCTGCAAACCACTGTAAGATTACGGAGACATTTCTTAAATCATGTTCTATGGAACACTAGTTCCATAGGTTATGAATTGCTGTTAGGAGAGAAACAAATTTGGAAGGTTTCTTCAGTGCCAGATTCTCAAAGCCATCCATATGATTCGTGCAATTCTCCAAAAGTGCTTTGATAGGACCCATGTGGCAGCATTATGATATACTGCCCAGATTCCCCCTGCAAGGGAGAATTTGCAGCCTATTTCCTGTCAGCCCTCTTTGGGAATTGTCTCAGCTGCAAAAAACCACCTCACCTAATGGAACTCCCCTTCGTGGGGTGGTGTATGTCCAATGATTGATCAGTGCAGGAATACAAAGTTGTTCGCTTGACCCATCTCAGGATAACTCTGAAGAGCCATTCCAACTCCAGAGCTCCCTGGGGTGTTGTTGAAAGCTGTTGTTAGGACTGTGTTGTAACTCTGCTTCTCACTCTACCCAATCCTGCTTCTTCCCCACTTTTATACAAGTGTTAGTCCCAAGAACATTTCTAAATAACCTGCAGTTTACACTACATCTTAGAGTCTGCATCCTGGAGAACCCAGTCTGAAAACCCCACACTTCCCAATTCTGTTTTCCCACCAAAACCTTTTCTCTTAAGCCCCTTACAAGCATAGGATTTGTGGAAAACATTTTAGATTCTGGTAAGGGGAGGTGTGAGGACTGAATAAATACTTGTATGGGAACTGAGTAAGGGGGGAAGAGTCCCAAGGACTTGAGTCCCTGGAATCCATTGATTTTGAAACCAGCCCAATTTTGTTGTTGGTGAGGTGTTGTTTTTTTTTTCTATTTTTTATTAGAGAAGTTGTAGGTTTACAGAAAAATCATGCAGAAAATACAGAGTTCCCCCTATATCACCCACCCACACACAGTTTTCACCATTATTAACACTGCATTAATATGGTACATAGTTTGCCTTAGGGTTCACTGTTTGTGGTGTACAGTCTTATTGGTTTTTTTTAATATTTTTATTCTAGTAGCATATATATAACCTAAATTTTCCCCCTTTTAAACACATTCAAATATGTAATTCAGTGGTGTTAATTACATTTACAGTGTTATGCTACTATCACCATCGTCCGTTATCAACACTTTTCCATGACCCCAAACAGAAACTGTACCAATTAAGCATTAACTCTCCATTCCCTATCCCCTCCCCATACCCTGGCAACCTGTGCTCTAGTTTCTAACCCTATGAAGTTGCTTATTCTAATTATTTCATACCAGTGAGATCATACAATATTTGTCCTTTTGTGCCTGTTTTATTTCCTTCTTCATGATGTCTTCAAGGTTCATCCATGTTGTCACATGTATTAGAACTCCATTCCTTTTTACAGCTAAATACTATTCCATTATATGTATATACCACATTTTGCTTATCCATTCATCTGTTGATGAACACTTGGGTTGCCTCCCTCTTTTGGCAATTGTGAATAATTCTGTGCAAATATCTGTATGAATCCTGAAACTAGCTCAATTTTCAGGAGCAGCCCTCTAATGCTTAAAGTACTACAGAACTCATTGTCTATTGCAGTGGAGGCAGAGGATCTAAATATTATGTAAGGTTTGAAAATAATTTCTCTTTTTCTGGTAAAAATGTAAATCTCTAAGGTGATCAGTGGTGTTGATTGCACTAATTTCCATGGAACAAATACAATTATTTTGCATTAGTAGCTATGTTTGGATATTTAGTGGGAGAGGAAAAGGGTGAAAGCCCTTGAAAATCAGTTCCCATGGAACAAAAAATGTGTAGTAAAAATTCCACAAAACTCTAAAATCCAAGAACTTGAAAATCTGTCCAAAAAAGTCCAATGGATTATAATACATTTACTTATTAAAATAGTTGTGTTTGGCAGGCCACTGTCTAAT
Organism: Cabassous unicinctus; assembly: GCA_029593785.1. Classification (NCBI taxonomy): domain Eukaryota; kingdom Metazoa; phylum Chordata; class Mammalia; order Cingulata; family Chlamyphoridae; genus Cabassous; species Cabassous unicinctus. Next base: position 34,109 of record JAQZBX010016050.1, on the reverse strand, counting down.
ACCAGTTCAAGATGTAACTGTATTACCAAAAAAAAAAAAAAAATTGAGATAATTTTTTCACAAATTTTGAAATAATCATATTTGTGTTTTGAAACTACTTTGAAACAAGGAGCTATCTTGAAAGACTTACATCTAAATGACCAGAGACAATGAGCTATGAGGCTGCATGATCAGCATTGAGCAATTTCCAAATAAGATGATATGCAGGCAGCTTCTACAAATTTGGCTTGGGGAGAAGTTCGCTTCCATTCACTTGAATAAGCTACTGTCTATGGCTCACAAGGGTCCCGTTCCTAATGAGGCAGTGCGTAGCAGTAACACACTGTGAATCCAAATAGCAGATGGCAACACTGTTGAGTAGGCTGGCAGTCTGATGTCTAGTCACCAACTGGCAGCGATCATTAAACTGATTCATGTGCCCAGGGAACAATCTTCATAAAAGTCTTAGCAAATGTGAGCAGCAAGAAGCAAATGATCTGCTATTCTTACCTGCTATGGATACTATCCATATTTTTAAAAATATTATTCCCCAAGGCCATCAACACAAATGGTATGATATGTAAACTGGAGGCTCCATTCCTTTCCTATATACTCACATACCTTTAAGCATGAAAGCTAAGATTTATCTATTTGGTGAACAGCTTTCACTCAAAGGAAATGGCTTCATAACATTCACTCTATATTCAGTGATAGGCAAGTGCTTACATATTCTATAAATAAAGGTTCTGAGTTTGTTGTTGTGGACCTAATAACTGAACATATTCTGTGTCACATAATGAAGCCTAAATTGCTCCTAGTCCATCTACCTGAGGCAGGTAACTCATCCCTGGGTGAAAAGCTTGCCTATAATCATACTTGGTTAGGAATGCGAATTAAGAGAGCCACTAGCTTTAGAAAACTGTTTTCATCTAAGGATCATTCCACAAGAAAAAAATCTTGAAAGTATTCATTTTTAAATTTTAGATTTTACAAATCAAAATGCTACACAAAAAGTATTTTTTCTTTTCAAATGTTGAAAAGGATATGTTATTTGTCACCAGTAGAACAAATGTCCACATCTCTATATATTAATAAGGAAAGCTTAAGGTAAGGCTTTTATTGAAAATAAAATCCTTGCTTCATTCTCTTACAAAATTAAGATATTAACTTTCTTTTATGTTGTGTGCTCATAATAAAAAGGAGTAAACACTACAGTCAAATGTCAGGTATGTATTCCACATGTCATAACTACAGAATTTATTATATATTTCTTTTCTTGGTAATTTTTAAATAGAAGCAAAATTTAAAACCTTTTTTAATGTGGTAAAATCTTTTTGAATGGACTGTCTTTTGCTCTAGCAATTTGACAAACCATTACAGGCTGAAATATCATTTATGACCTTCTAAAGAGAGTGTGTTCCCTTGTATCAAATATGAGGGTGATTTTCTTCCAAAATTAGATACTCCAGCACTGACAATAAAGCCCAAAAGCAAGCTCACATACCATCTCTCAGATCTTTCACCCTTCTTCCTGAATAAGAAATCAAATGCCAGGACTCGTCATACACCTTAATGTTTGAAACCAAAGAACAAATTGATGAGAGATTTACTCAAATTTGTTTCTTTCCTGGTTACTTTACCAGAAATAAGTTAAACTGATGTTAGAAGATGACATGTCCTTCTCTTTCTCTGCATGGGAAAATAAGTGTCATGTGCTAAAGAAAGTCTGGAAATGGTGGTGGCATGATTTCCTTAAAATAGCTGGAATCTCTCAAAATATTGAAAAGTTATCAGACCACCACAAGTTATTTTTTATGGAACTTTATAAAATGCTTGATATTAGGAAAATGAGATATGATGATGAATGTTTGTCCCTGGATATTAGGCTATATTCAATGTTAAGTATTGGAGGAGAGACAACTAAAGAAATGTCAGCCCACTCCAATTTATTTCATTCCAATAAAGAAATGTCAAGCTCACCAGCAAAAGCAGGACTCTGACAGGCTTTAATGGAAAGACATTGTAGTCACAGAGAGAAGAGACAGAGCAAGCTCAGCTTCGCTAGTGGATGTCAGTTCCCCACAGACAGAGGGTCTCAATCCTGTGGCTTTCGCAGCACCCCTCTCTTGTGTTTGCGCACCATAATGGAGGAACCGTCCCCACCAGGGACAGATATACCACTGAGGTATGAGCTGGATGTCATAAAACAAGCCTACCAGAGTCAGACTGACTCCAGTGAATGTTTATATATGCTCAGGACAATAGGGGAAGGAATGCACCATGTACAGGTAATCCCCTTAACTACTAGGGGTTTGTGTTTTATCCCACCAAGCTGACACACCTGGTCCTGAGCACAGGATGTGAGTCCCAGGTAAAGTCAGCAAGTTGTGCTAGGAATGCTCCCTGCCACAGTAAGTATAAAGGAAAGCCAGCAATGGGTAGTCTGGTTCAAGCATTTTTCTCAGCATATTTCCAAGCATTCTCATACAATGATAAATACTTGAAAGTGAATGGGTACTTCATTAGCAGTACTACAGATACTCAATTTGAGTAAGCTATATTACCAAAAAATTAATACTCTTTCTGAGAACAGAATTCTAGCCACCCTGAGCTAGGTGTACTAAAAATTCATTCTTAAAATATGTATGTACCAAATAGTTGTTTTCTGATCTCCCACTTTTCACTAATGTCTTTGTTACTGAAAACTACCCTTATCAAGGACACCCATAACCTCCATCTTGCCAAAATCAAAATTTCATTCCAAGGCTCACAGAGGCATTTAATGCAGTCAGTCACTCAATCACTACCACCGTCTTGAAACACTTCTTGGGAAGCGGGTGTGGCTCAATCAATAGAGCTCCCGTTTACCATATTGGAGGCCCCGGGTTCGCTTCCCGGGGCCTCCTTGTGAGGGCAGGCCGGCCCGCGTGGTGCGGTGGGCTGATGCAGCAAGACCTCACAGCAAGGGGGAGATAAGCAGACACGGAAAAAACACACAGCAAATGGACACAGCAAACACAAGCAGCAAGGGGGGGATAAATAAATAAATAAATAAATCTTTAAAAACAAAAAACAAAAATACCACTTTCTTGGCTTGGTTTCTAGGACAGCACATATTATTAGTTTCCTGCTATCACAAAGTACCATAGACTAGTTGGCTTAAACAACAAAAATTTATTGTCTCACAATCCTGAAGGCTAGAAGTTGGAAATCAAGGTGTTGGTAGGGCCATGCTCCCTCAGAAACCTATAGGGGAGAGTCTTTCCTTGCCTCTTCTACCTTCTCATGTTTGTCAACAATTCTTGGCACTCCTAGGCTGGTAGCTGCATCACAACAGTCTCTGCCTCTGTTTTCAGATGGCTTTATCCCCCCTCTCATAATGACACCAGTCATTTGGATAAGGCCCCATCCTGCTCCAACATGACCTTATCTTTACTTATGCCTGCAACGCCCCTATTTCCAAATGAGGTCACATTTTGAGGTACTAAGAGTTAAGTTTTCAACATGTCTTTTGGGGGGATACAATTAAACCCATAATAGCACACTTGCTTGGTTTTCCCTTGTTGCCAGCTCATTCTCAGTTTCCTGTTTAGCTCCTCATCAAAATCTTAACTTTTCAACATCTGAATGTTCTTAGTTATTCTGCTGTGTACATGCTGATATGTGAAAGAACTTAGACATTCTGCTGTGTACACTCTAATGAAGGCAGAGACTGATATACTTCACAATGCCTAGGAGATAGTGGACACTCAAACATTTTGTTGAAGGAATGAATGAATCTTGGAATGAAATAATTAGTTTGAATAGATGAGTGTAAATATAATGTTGACAGTCTGGAGATTAAATAATTCTTAATATTATTTTATTGAGGTAGATACAAGTAATCCTCTTATTTTTAGAATAAGAAACTGAAGTGTAGGTAAGTTAAGTAACTTGTCCAAGGACATACTAAGTGTCAAGGACTACTAAGTGTCATGGCCAAGACTTGTACTCCTGCTGCCCTAGTCCAAAGGCCAAGCTCTAAATCAATACTGTACTCATTGATAAGTGCAAGAGAAAAGCTGAAATAGGAATACAAGTTCAACTTGCATATCCTCTAGTCTTCTGCTATAATGATACAGCCTTGGGGTTGATGGATATGATAATAGCAGAACTACAAATGCTATCTTTCCTCTTTTGTAAAATGGAAATGAAAATACCATCAGTCTACCCTACTTGTATTGTTATTTTTTGCTTAAGATATGGATATGAAAAATATAACCAACATACAAAAAACATGGGTGATTTCCATTCATTAATTATTACTTCTGGAAGGTACTAAAAGAAGAGCTGAGGAGGAGAGGCAGAAAATTTCCCTCACTTAAAGAGACAGAGTAAAGGCAGGGAGAAGACAGTCAAGAAAAAGATGGAACGTCCCTTACGTACCTAACTCTAAGAGTCAGGGAAATGGAAGGGAGGCAATGCTCTCCAGTTTCCTTATAAGAGATAATGAATGTCCACTGCACAATTATAGAATTAAAAGTTCATTGACTTAACCATACTATAGTTTCTTTCCAAAAGAAAATTACGAAGACAAAAGTCAGCTGGTGTTGTAAAATAATACTGACAATTTTGTGGTTTATTCATTTTGTACCTGTGTGGTTTTACCTTCCACTGAACTCAGAGACATTACAATGATTATACCCCAGGGATGACTGGAGCTAGAGAAGGCAAAGGAAATTAAGTTAATGAGGAAGCATAGAGGAAGTTACTCCTGGTACTCAAAATACACAGATCTTTCAACTGTAATCTGGTAGCACAGTTACAAATACCCCCAAAATATACTTTCACCACTGGATTCAGGCTGTAATATTCAGATCTTATGAAAACTGTGGCCAGGATTAATCTAAATACTGGGATTTCACTTAAACATTTTACTGAGGATACCTTCTTCTGTTATTAGTAATATGGTCATAAGGTCTCCACCAGGGAAAATAAGGTCTGTCACTGCAAATGTTGCTTGGGTGTGTTTGTATCTCCACTAATAAAGAAGAAAAATACCTTAACCATCACACAAGAAATTTAACTTAGGTAACAAAAAGTACTTCCCAACAGAAAGAGTGCAGAGAAATTGTCTCTGGATAGGACACTGGAGTTAGTCAGATCAATATTTAAATCTCAGGTCAAGTACTCAGCAAATATAAAATGGCCTCAGCTTAAATATGCTCATTATTTAAATGGTTATAGACTCTTGCAGGGTGGTTTTAAAGATCCATGATAATTTACTAAAAGTGAATAGATTGCCTGGCACAAAGTCAGCTTTCAAAAGCATGGCTGTTTTTATTATCAAAGTTGTTAATCATTGGAATGGTGATACCAAACTTGGCTATAATTTTATCTTCATTAGTTTTGTTTTTTTTTGTTTTTGTTTTTCCCAAAAAGAGAGGTCTGTATATGTGCTTATGCACAGCCAGTTCTAGAGATTTAGGAGTTCATACAACAATCCCCCAATATCTCTTTAAACTTTAATTATTAATTAATGGACTCAAGGATTACTTACTAAGTGCCTACTATTTACTAAATACTGTGAGTCTAGGGTCTAGGGAATATACAAAAATAAATATAGACCCCATTCTAGGGCTTACAGTCTATTCGAATGTTAAAAGTAATTTCAAGAAGAAACTATTAAGAAAAAAGAGGCATAGATAAAATATTATGGGAATTCAGAGTACATGGTTCTGTGTAAAGGAATCTGGGAAAGTATGGAAGAAAAAGTATTTGAACTGAGCATAAGGTAAGCACAGAATTTAGATATGCAGAAACTGGGGAAGAAGAAGATAAATGAATGTATGAGTCATTAATAATAGAATCATTCATTTCTATATCTTACCATTTGTGATGGTTTGAAACTGTACAGACACCAGAAAAGTATGTTCTTAAAGTTAATCCATTCCTGTGAGTGTGGACACATTGTAAGTAGGATCTTTAGGTGAGTAGGATCTAAAGTTAAGATGTGACCCACCTCATTCATGGTGGAGCCCTTTATAAGAGAATGAAATTCTGACAGAAAGAGAAAGCCACAGAAGCAAGAAGCTGAAAGCAATGAAATCTGGAAGAGAAGGGAGAGACCAGCAGATGCCTCCATGTTCCTTGCCATGTGGCAGAGGAGTCCAGGGTCGCCAACAGCCAGTCTTCGAGGAGAAAGCATCAGGGAGAAAGCATTGCCTGATAATGCCTTGATTTGGACATTTTCATGGCCTCAGAACTGTAAGCTTGTAAGCTAATAAATCCCCATTGTAAAAGCCAACCCGTGTCTGGTATATTGTTTTCTGCAGTCTGGCAGACTAGAGCACCATTGTTCTTCCCATTCCCTGGAGATCCACCCTCATGGTGCATACATTCTGGTGATGAACAAAACTGTATGAAAGTGAAGTGACATTAGCAAGGAACATGTAGTGGTTCATGATGGCCCAAGGGAAGAGGGGCTGATAGCGAATGTGCAACCAGATCATAGAAGGCTTTGAAGCTTTTTGGTGAGAAATATCAAGAACACTAACTCCATATTCAAGTTAAAAATAAAAGCCAGAGGTCTTGTTGAAGGTACAAACCAACTCAGAGTACTGAATGAATGGCATTTAAAGTATGTTCTAATGGTGTTGGAAATGCAACAGAAGGAAGAAAGTATGGAAATAAGGACCACAGATAGGAGGCTATTTCAGTAGGTGAGAGCAAGGTGATGAGGACCTAAACTGAGACAGAAAGAGACCAAATGAGAGATGGTGCTCCATGACTCTTCCTTACTGCATTCTACCTCCTACAAAGACTTGTAGCCTTGTAAATAGAAATTTTAAATCCATGTCTCAACAATTGTAGCTTCAGAGGTGTAAATGTAAACATTTCAATTTTTAAATTATATATGAAATAACAAGGTGATTGGAAACTCAGTTAATCTGGCTGCAAATGTGTAAGAGAGTGGTCTCCTAAACTGTGCATTCCTTTCCCATTATGATATTATCCTGTTCTGTTTCCATGTGGCCTGTGTCATCCTCAGGGATTTTCTGTGAACTCCTCCTTAAAGTCTAATGCAGTTGACAAGGACTGCATTCATGGCTGCAAACAGCAAGACATATCCTGCTAACTTCCATTCTGGCCCATTTTTGCACAAAGAAGCTTTTCTGAAGTGACTAAGGTTACCTCTATGAGAAAAAGCCCCTATGTGTGACTTTTCTTTATAAAAATATCTAGTGAGTAAATAACCTTATTCAAGAAAACATGAAAACTTGCAGAACAAGTAAACAGCTGAAAGGTCAGCTAGACAAGACTGTTTCCTAATGTGAATAGGTAGTCTTATCTGTGAAATGTAGATGATAGTCGAAGAGATATCTACCTAAGTTCTTTTCTAGCTAAAAAATACTATGAGAAGTCTCATTGGCCACCCAAGACTCCAAGATGGTGCCAGTTTTATCAGCGAAGGAGAAGAAACTCATGGAAGTCAAATTAGGGGAGCTGCCAAACTGGATACCAAAGCCAGATTTCACCCTTAAAGGCATTGCTGGAGCCTTTCAAAGAGGTTACTCCTGTTATTAAAATAAGTATATCAAAGTGAAGAAAGGTATTGAGGCAGGTTAGTTTAGGAAAAGGGAACACGAGTCTAAGACCTGGCAGAAAACATGGCCGCAATACACATGGCTATGGAACCCTGCCTGGAAACCCCCTGAGGGAAAGGCCACCACCAGGAAGGCTGCCAGAAGGACCCTGTGAGACCTCAGTCATGAGAAACTATTTGGAATGAGATTGGAATGAGATGCTGTTTGGGGTCAAGGAAAAGCCCGGAATACCCTCAAGGGGCCTCACCATTGGCCCCCTGGGGAGCTAATGGGTGGGGTAGCCAATCAGAACAGCAAATAGCTGGAGCCCTTCCCCCAACTTTATGAAAGGGAGGAGTAAGTAATAGCTTAATAAAGATAGCCCTAGAAGCACAAAATGCTGGTGCCTAATCCTGTTCTCCTCTCCCATTTCTCAATAAACTACTGGCCTAACTAAACCAGTATGTTCTTAAATTCTTTTACATAACATAGCCAAGAACCTGGAGGAATCCATCATCCCTCAACTTCCCCGGACTTCAGTATCATCGCTAGGTTTCTGTGGTGCTGGTTTTCAGCTACTGCCTTTCTTAGAAGGAACTCAAACACCAGCGGATACACAGTACCACTGAAGGGAAGCGAGTGTGGTGGCTTCACTGTGCATTCCTGACTGTGGCCACTATTGCCCGGGCCCCTCCTTGACAAACACGATTATTACTGAATGCTTTCATAACCTAATTGAGAACCAATTCCCAATAAAAGATGACTGGTAAAAAAAAAAAAAAAACTTTTGAGATACACTCCTACACAACCACAAATAAATATATTAATAGAGATGCGTAAATATCAAATGCACCAAATGCACATTCCTCCAGCGCCTGCTCATCTCCACCCCAACCCCACTCCACTCTTATCATTCATTCTGTTATTAAAATAAAAAAACCTGGGGGGAATTTTTAGTTTCTTGTTCTCCCTGATCCCCTATATCTAATTACCAAATATCTCTTGCCTCTATCTAATTTCACCCTGTTTTTTTTTCCCCTTTCTGCTATGGGGTAAAGAGCAAATTCCTTGTGGCAAAAAGGCCTATTAAATGTAGCCACATGGTAGCATTACAGCCTTATCCCATTCGCCTTTTAAACCCTTGCATACTGCACATGCTTGGAATGGGCCTTTCCACCATGGGTGAACTTCAACAGGACAGCTCAGGGATCATTTCCTTCTGGAAGCTTATGGTGCCTCTGCAGCCTTAGCATACTTTTCTTGAAGCACTTTTACTTTATCTTAAATCTTTCTTTTTTTTTTTTTTTAAACTTGCCTGTCTCTCCCATTAGAGATAATGAGATTATTTTAAAGTCAGGAATTTTGTCTCATCCACTACAGTGAGAACCTAAACATTCTATCATCCCACACTCGCTACCCCCAGTTTACAGTCTACAGATTACATGAACATGACTACTAGTGAACTGTCTTCATTTAGCATAACTTTGCTATTCCTGGAGACTTTTGTCCAGGAAGATAAAAGTTGTAAATAATTTTATTGTTCACCCTAAGGACTTATTTAAAAATCTACCAACTCTTCAAAAGAAAATATCTACCAACAGTTTACACCCTAAGCCTCTTTAAATAGTAAATGTCAAAGAAATAACTATCTTTAAGTATGTTACTATTATAAAAATAATATACTAGTGACTGGTAGAGAGTTATTACTGAATAAAATGTACAAATTAATTAGTCCATTCTCATTCTTTCTCTACCATGTCTGTTTCATGTCTGATGATTTTTCCCATTACTCAAAATAATGGTAAGGGAAGGAGTTTATTGGGATAAAGAAAAAGAGGAAATCTTAACATTGTCTGAGTTTTGTATAGGTAAATCTGAGATCAAAACAATGACATAGTTAACAATATTCTCAAATAGTCAAATCCTGTACTTGAGTCTATGCAAATACCAGTGACAAGAGAATTGCTTGATGATGGTTTTTAATATACTGAAAAGTTTTATGACAATGAAAATCAATTGATAATCATTAAGGATGCCTCCTTATTTGCCTCTTATAGGGTCAGCCACAGACCCTCCATATTCTCATTCTTTGTCTCATAAATGATTAGCTGAACTACTTGTCCCCACTTTTTTGTCAGAACACAATACTTTTTAATCAAATACTGGTTAAGGTTCTCTCCTTCCTCCAAACCCCTGAACTTCAAGGAAACAAGCTGTTTGAGTATAAAACATTCTCTGATCTATTATCTGATCACCCTTTCATCACACTTCCACACACCTGCTTTTTCACTCCTCTCTGCAAAAGAAAGAAACTTCAGCCTAAACCTGGAGATGCTTGCAGACCTTATGGTCAGAGTGTTCTCCCTATTGCAATAGTTCTGTTAGCAGAACATTCTGGGTTTCTAGGTTCTTAGCTATATCACATAAAGGAATTTAAGGACCTGCCATAGGGTAGGCAAGGGAGTAAAGACTTTATAAAGAAACAAGAAAAGAGACAGTACACACCCAGACACGGGTGTGGGCATGCTACATGATGAGACGCTGCCTGGGGCCCTCGGGTAGGCCTTTTTAAGGCCTTTCCTCCTCCCCTTTCCTAATGTTGGGGAGGGGCCCCAGCCGTTTCCTGTTCTGATTGGTTACCTTATCATCTCCACCTGATAGCTCTCAGGGGCCCGATGATGAGGCCTTTTGTGTGGAGTTATCCAGGACTAATGGGAGGCCTGTTTGGAGTTATCCAGGGCTCCCTCTTGAGCCCAGGGCCTCATCAGGGTCTTTCTGGCTTTGTGCTTAGTAGCAACCCTTTCTCAGGGGGTTTCCGGGCAGGGTTTCACAGCCGTTCTCTGCCGGGTCCCAGCTATGACTCAGTCTTCCCTCTTTCCCAATACTAACCTGCCTCACTACTTTAATATAATTACACACTTATTGGAGCAATATCCTGACCCTAAGAATATATTACTTTCAACAATGAGGGTGGTTCCTTAAAACGTCAGAGTGGTAAATATAATATGGATCTTTACAAGTATTAAGTAATTTCTCTTAGCAGTAAACGTAGGTCTACACATTCACAGTTGTCTTAGGAAATAAAGACTGTGGTTATGCACAGTATTTTATGACAAACCAGTTTGGAAAAAAAAAAGTTTATCACCATGATAATTCCAATCAGAATAAAATGTGACTAAAATTTAAAAAACATTGTCAAAATAACATCCCATTTAAACTCTCCACAGTTTACACAGTATTATATTTTTCAGTTTTGGAATAGATTTTTCCATTGTAAATTAAAATATAAATATGTAACAGGATTAAGAATTAACAAATAATTGTGATTATTAAATCATTATATAGATGCCTTTATATTATAAAATAGCAAAAAGTTAATACCTGAAATTACTAAAGCTGGCTAGAGTAGTCCCACCCCTGTTTATGGTTACTGTGGACTTAACCTCACCCTTGTGTGTGCTTACTGTTGTGATGGTAATTCTAGATTGAACTCACCCTTGTGTATACTTACTATTGGTATGGTAACCACTCCACCCACCTCTGTTTCATATCCATATAAAAGACCTTGTAAAAAAGACCTTGGTTCTGTATACTCCTATCCCAAATCCTTGTGACTGACCTTCATTTGCTACCCGACCCCTATCCATCTTGCTCAGTCCCTTAATGTTTATTAATGAAGGAACCTGTGTTCAGCTCCACCCCAGTTATTTATCGGCACCCCGATGTTATAAAATATTAGAATTTCTGCAGATCAGGGAGGCAGTTTTGGGCCATGAGGTCACTGTGCTCCATTGCAGTAAAATACAATTCTTTCTCTCTTTGAAACTCCAGTGTCTCAGGAGTTGGATTTAAAGCTGCATTGGGAAGAAGGAAACTGCTTTTGCTTGGTATCAATTATATTGATAATGCTAATTTTCATAAACATATATATTTAAGCATCTCACTTTTTACAAAATGAAAGAACAAATTCATTTGTAACAGTTTGCAATTAAAGAGATCCTTAAGAGTTGTATTAGAATATTAAAGGTTATCAGGTCTGAACACTATATTTAATATAAACAGTCCTCTATTTATCACAAAGACAAATAAATTAGTAAAATAGTTTAGAAAAGCCAAAATAGCAGTGGCTCTGTACTTTTTAAAGCCATTAAGGATATGACGAAGCCATTCTGATAAGGCACAGATTCTTTGTTCTTATATATTGATAATTTCAAAAAGACTGTTCTTCCATTCAAAACAGACCCCCCACTTAAGAAAACTGTGTTACTTTTAACAGACAGAGAAACTCAAATTTTAGTTTTGAATCAGTACACCACTCAGTAAACAAATCTTAGCACAGATCATAACAGATTGAGGTGGCATCTGACAGATTTTTCTCCTGTAAAGTTACTTTTTGTTATCAATATCAGCTTATAGATTTTTATTTAATAATGGCTTCTGGGAATCAGCCACTTAGATTGAAATCTCTCAGTTTAAGAAAATGCTTTTATAGACTTCCTACAACCTACAATTTCCTATATATTTTTATAACCATTTATATATAAATGGTTTATATAGAGTAGTTACTTTACCTTAAGACAAATTTCACCTTTAAATAAGGTTATTGATTTACAGTCAGCAACAAGCAAAAGTTACTTCTACTAACCCTTCTACAACTTTTCATATCTGAGGCAGGTTAGTATAGTGAAAGGGGATGGCCACTGGGCCAGCAGACAACATGGCTGACAGACCACATGGCTGTGAGACCCAGCCCCGAAACCTTCTGAGAAGGCTCCCGGAAAGATGACCCTGCGTGATCCTGGCTAGGAGAACCTCATTCGGGGTCAAGGGAAAGCCCCAGATATCCTCAAAGGGCCTCATCATTGGGCCTGCCTGGGAACTGATGGGTGGGGTAATTAATCAGAACAGCAAATAGCTGGAGCCCCTCCCCCAAACATTAGCAAGTGGAATAATTAATACCTTAAAAGGTAACCACACAATCCAAATCTCACTCTCTGCCTAGAGGAGCCTGCATCAAATCTTGGTGTGTATTTCCATCCTTCTTTCCCATTACTAAGCAAGCTCTGTTCTTTTCCCCCATTTCTCAATAATTTTTTTTTACTGGTCTAAATAAATTGGTGTGTTTTTAAAGTCACTTATGTGACACAGTCAAGAACATAGAGGAATCCAACACTTTCCCAGCTTCATTTGGCAAGCATCAGCCAGGAGTTCTAGAGGCAGGAAACCCTCCCTGACACCCAGCAAGGACTGGTGAATCTAAACTTTTAATTATAGCCTGTCTGTGCCCTCTTTTGGTTCTGCCATTTTAAAGAGGGTTTCTAGAAAGGCTCCCACAGGACATAAAATTGGTCTGTCCAGACTTCCACCTCCCTCTTCAGAAGTGGTGGGGGCGAACCCCCATGCCGTGAAGATCCCAGGAAGTTCTGGGTGGCAGGTGAAACCATCCTTGAAACCTGACTGGGCATGTGACCTAAGTTGAGCAGGAGTCTGCCGGGAGTCTACCAGGCCCTGTCTGTGAGTTCAGAATGGCTATCACCTGCTGTATTGTTTCCTTACACCACTAGTTAACTCCTTTTAATTAGAAGTGACTTTAAGCATCCAACAACTGCTGTCCTCATTTTGGGTCTGTGAAATGCTTTTGAATGCCTTAGAAACTGAAAATGCATTTGTTAACAAGGCATGAGTCCCACCCTCGGTTGTGCCCTGAGATTGTCTTGGGGGCTCCCTGAGGCTGTTTGCTGGCAAGTCACAGAACGATTAGTCTCTAGTTTTTATTAATTGTCTTTTAATATCAGGTTTAACTGCAGAACTTGGAAGCTGGGAGTCACCATGAGATGAGCTCACTCATGGCTATATCCTAAGCCCTCTGCAAAGTAGGCAAAACAAAGGTCCCTAGCCAGACCCTCTCCTAGGATCAACCTGGCTTGGATGTTAGGTCGGAGCTGGACCCAGACACCCCAAGACCTCCAAGGCTCTGGGAACACCCAGAGACATAAAGCTCTCGATCCCCGGAACGTGGGGACAGCGAGTAGGACACTGGCTTGGCAAGCAATCTGTTCAGTCAGGTCTAGCGGTGGGACACCATCCAGACTGATGAACATGTTTTATCCTCCCCTAGGATAATGGGCAGCTCTTCCAGCATTCCAGGAGATTCCTCATTGGGATGCCTTCTCAGAAATTGGGACAACCTGCCTACTGATGGTCTAAAAAGGAAAAGGTTAATCTTTTCCTGCCATACCACATGACTGTAGTGTGGCCAAGAGTGGGCTCTGTATGAGACCTGAATTCCTGTTAAACCTGTGTAAGAGAGAAGACAGATCTGAGGGCCAGAGACCATGTGGTCATGTCCTCTTAAAGGGATAAGGAAATGCACTACCAAACTGGTCAATTTTAAATAAGCTCAAGGAAATTATTCAGAGGCAGAACCTAGAAACCTAGCCTTATTTCAAAGAAAGCACATAGAGGCAATAAAAATACCCTCTTAGTAGATCCTAACTCTAGAAAAGAATAGACCTTCTAGGAGCTCCAGTCTGCCTCGAGATATCCATAGAAAGCTGCAGAAACTTTCCTTCGGCCCCCAAACTTCCATTAACTCCCTTTTAGAAACAACTATTGAGATCATGCCACCAAAATGGAGAAGGTAAGGAGGGGCAGGCACAGGGCCAGGACAGGCTCACCTTTTAACTGCTGCCATTAAAAGCACCATCACCTCAGGATTACCTGAATCCAGGCGCCACATCAGCAGGAACCTGGCCCCAAGCTGCCTCACCATGTGGACTGCTGGGGCCTTGCCCCAGGGGAGGACAGAAGGGGCCTGAAGCCATGCGTGAACCATGAACTAGGAGGCCTTGGGTGACCCTTGATGTGGCAGGTAAGATTGTTAATTTCTTAATTAACATGGGAACCAATTACTCAGTCCTGGCCTGCACTCCAGACCTCGCTAACCTTTGTTGTGCCTAATGAGGGGAGTGAATGGACTAAACCTCTCCCCTGTAGAATAAGGGACCTCCTCACATACCATCAGTTAAGATTTAGAAAGGTTTCTGGCTATTCCTAGCTCCCTGCCTATTCCCTTGTAACACTCCAATCCTTCCAGCAAAAAAAAGCCTTCTCAGGCCTTTACTCCTTGCCAGGAGGTAACTAATGGGATGCAGGCGCCAGAGCAGCCCCAATTTGTGCCTCGTTGGGGGCAGGGTTTCTCTGCACCCCTTAGCTCTGTACTTAGCAGCTGCCCAGGAATTTTCCTGGAGGAACTAGGCTGGAGGGTCCTGCATGAGGTTTCTGCCATGGACAGACACTGGGAGCTTGCGTCTAGGTGATTCTAAAGTCAAGTCTTCCCTTAAGCTAAGTAGGTGTAAAATTCTCTCCTCTGTTCTAACCTGTGCTTGCTTTAACTTTGTTAGTCTGCTTGTACCTAGGAACTCATAAATCAGATTTGAAGTTCGCCTGTTACAAATAGGATAACGGTGAAAGGTAACCTAAAAATGAGTCTTTAAATGTCAAAACTATCTTGTAATTTAATTTGATGTATAAAAGAAATCACAGGGGGAATTAATTCAATTGTTGGAAAAGCAGAAAAACCTAGGACTGTTGTTACTAATAAAATTGCTTTAGTTGCTTAGTTAATAAACAAAAGTGCCCAATTTGTTCTAAAGTTAAAAAAAAACTTAAAACTTACTAGAAACTGTAATGAAGAGTTAAGATCATTATATAGATGGCTTTATATTATAAAACAGCAGAAGGATAATATCTGAAATTGCTATAACTGGGTGGATTTAGCCTAGACCTGCTATAGTAATGGTAATTATAAGCTGAGTTTACCTTTGTTTATGATTACTTCAGGTCTAGCCACACCCTTGCTTATGCTTGCTATAGTAATGGTAATTACAACCTGAGTTTACCTTTGTTTATGATTACTTCAGGTCTAGCCACACCCTTGCTTTAGTTTACTAGCTTTACCCATTAGACTTCAGCTACTGTGATAATTCTAAACTGAGTTTGCCTTTGTTTATGGTTACTTCAGGTCTAGCCTCACCCCTTGCCTTTGCTTATGGTTATTTCCTAAGAACTGCCCCCTATGGCTCAGGGGAAGGCAAATTTAAGATACCCCTGTCTCCCGTTCTTCCACTGGTATTAGTGACCCTGCTTTCTCTCATGACTCCAGGTGTGGACTAGATTGCTGCCCGGTGGAATTCTCGACCCTCAGAGTTGGACGTCCACTCTTCCAGTCCAGTGCTGAGGATTGGAATGAGGGGACTACCACATCGAGGGTTGATGTTCCTAAAAGCAGCAAGTCATGAGAAAAACCAGGTCTCCCTGAGACTTCAATGACCACAGTGAGTATACACTGGAATTAGTGTTTCTCATCCAAGGTCTGTCAAAGTCAAAATGGAAAATCAGCAAAGCTCTTAAATAAAGGGAAATGTTATAAATTGTATTTTAAAGCATTGGGAACAATTTGGTTATAAGCTCATAATTAAAAGGAATGAAATTCTTGTGCAAAACTGCATGGTAACGGTGCAAATTAGAGTAGTTAGAAATAGCCTTCAAATAAATCTTTTAAATGTTCTTTCAAATTTATTTTGTAAAAGAATGAAAGTTATAAGTAACTTAAGTGAGTTGTGTTTTTATGTCTAACTTTCTATTTATGTCTATTTCCTCAGTGTATATCTTCATCAGGATGGTAATATCAAATTAACAAATGAAAATTCTTAGAGTTCCATTCAAATTGTTAAAAACTAAATATGTGCTTATATGTGTGAAAGAATAATCCTGGAGCCCAAATTAGGCTAAGCACGATGAAAAGGTCATATATAAGTCTAAATATAGAAACTATTGGGAAAGGGAAAAAGATTTTCCTAAGCTCTTTGACCTACCCAACCCCAAGACCTTTTCTTTGCAAGAGCTGTGAGGGAGGGGCAAGGTGTGGCAGATCAAAACTCTATCTTCTAGGCTGGGGAATTAAGAATCAGTTTGCTCTGTAATTCCCCAATTTAAACCTTTTACCAGTCTTAAACTAAAGATAGTTAATAATCTTATTACCAAATTTCAGTAAATAGTGGGAAAGTCCTTGAAAACTATGGAAAGATCTTTTCTAAATTATGATTAAAACAAATTAAACAATTGTAATATATTCCAGAACCTAGCAGTCAGTATGCTTTTAATATTATTCACAGGTTTTAGAATTTTATTAAAGAAAAGGGGTTTTAGCCTCCTGTAAAGGAAAGAAAAAGAACATTTCTTGCATAAACTATAAATGTTTCAATTTTTTTTAGCTTGGGTGTTAGCTCCCTATGTTTATTGAATACCAATTAAATAAATTAACATCATATGTATCAAATCTTTAAGATGATGAAAATGTTAAGTTCATGTTTAATGGAATTAAGATAAAGTAAATTTCATTGGTTGCTAATTGTAATTTAATAAGCTTATTTAAAGGTAAAGTAACTTCTAGCTAATTATAAGAAGTTTATAAAAGCATCTTCTAAACTGAAGCATTTAAATGACTAATTCCAGGAAGCCATTACTAAATAAAAACCTAAAGTGATATTAATTACAATAAGTAACTTCATAACAGAGAAACCTCTCAGAGGCCACCTCAATCTCCATATTAGAGTGGTGACAAGGAAAGATAATCTTGATTCCATCGGGAATCTTAGATTTTCATAAAATAATTGAGAAAGTAGTTTTTCCTCTACTGCTAAAGTGAAATACCTGTTAATTAACATAATCATGGTAAAGTAAAATTAAAAAGCAAAGTACTAAAATAGTTAAGTTCTTTTAATATGCAATACATTGCATTGGAAATATTTAGAACGTGAATAAAAAGTAAGAGATAAATTTCAATATCGTCAGGCATTCAAACCAGGCGTTCAGTACATTGCATGGTGCCTCTCCATTTGAGTTATTGGCTAGGTTGGCCGCGGACCTCTAAAACAATAAAAGTGTCTACCACATCTCTGAACATGCTCCTGAAGTGGATGGAGAGTACCTTGCAGTTTCAGACTCTTGCAGTAGCCAGCAATGGCTCCATATGGCAAGATGTACAATGGACGTTGCCTCCAGACTGGCTCCGTTTCATAGTGCCGAAGGGTGCTATGCACCAGGCCAGTGAAACACTGGAGCCTTACTTTCCTAGTCTCTCTCTAGGATCAGCTGTGCTGCAGCATGCCAGCTGTGTGAAGGGCATACCAAGTGGAGTAACAATTAACTGAGTACTGTGAATAGAACTTAAACCAACACAATTGGCATTATGGCCTGCTCCCATGGAGAGATAACATGTATGGTATTGCAAACCTGGAGCTTAGTTCTACTAACTGCAGCTCAAAAAGGAACCTGTGCATTAACTAGTATTAAATATTGTACCTATGTACCTGATGAATATGATAATATGTCTTCTATTCTAGATCATATGCAGAGGGATATTGAACATGGTAAAAGTCCTGGTAAACTTAATTCATTTTCTAAGTAATTAATAAATGTGCCTATAAGAATGGTTCTTTTAAGTATTGTCTTTATTTTCCTTGCCATATGCCTGTCTTGTTGTTGCCTATATTGTCTTTGTGAGTTTATGTCTAGGGTAGTGCCTCTATTCATACCTCTCCTAGCTGTCCTAGGTATAACCACTGCTGTGGGAACTTGAGTTGGCAGTTAATACCCAAACTCAGCACGTTTACCACAATCTTTCCCTAGAGTTAACCAACAGCATAAAAGAACTCAAGGAAGAAGGCTGTTTCCCATCAACTTTGGGGATGCAGCCTCTGAAAGCACCTGGCCATTCTCACTCTTGTGATCCAGTATGTCATGGCTGGCCCCTCTTTGGGCCCACCTACCACCATCTTCTTTATCCTTTTAGTGGGGCCATGTATCTTCAAAATTCTAATTAAGTTTATTTCTTACAGAATCAACGACTTATTAGTTATGAAGGGATTTCTGGACCAATCTTCTCTCAACTACAATAGAATAGCCAGAGAGGTTTATGCCCTGTCAGGCAGGGACTACTTCCCTAACCAGCAGAAAGTAGCTACAGAAGAATGACCGTTGCCCCTCAGCACCCCCTTAAGAATAAGGACGTGAACTTTTTGAGGGGGGAGTTGAGGCAGGTTAGTATAGTAAAAGAGGGATGCCAGCTGGCCCGGCAGACAACATGGCCGACAGACCACATGGCCGGGAGACCTCGCTCCGAAACCTCCTGAGAAGAAGGCTCCCGGAAAGATGACACTGCGTGATCCTGGCCACGAGAACCTCATTCAGGGTCAAGGAAAAGCCCCAGATATCCTCAAGGGGCCTCATCATTGGGCCCCCTGGGAACTGATGGGTGAGGTAATCAACCAGAACAGCAAACAGCTGGGACCCCTCCCCCAAACATTAGCAAGTGGAATAATTAATAGTTTAAAAGGTAACCACACAATCCAAATCTCTTTCTGCCTAGAGGAGCCTGCATCAAATCTTGGTGCGTATTTCCATCCTTCTCACCCATTTCTCAGCAAGCTCTGTTCTTTTCCCCCATTTCTCAATAAATTTTTTTTACTGGCCTAAATAAACTGATGTGTTCTTAAATTCTTTTAGGCGACAAAAGCCAAGAACCTAGAGGAATCCAACACTTCCCTTGCTTCACATCCATCCAAGTCTTGTCCTACATATTTCCACCCTGATTTATCTTAGGACAAACCACACTCCCTTAAACAAATGCTCACAAAACTTCTACTTCTTTTCATATCCATTTAATTCTTGTCTTATATTCCTCATTCTGTTCTGTGAAAACTAGTCATTTCACTTTAGGTAAAAAAAGTTATTTTAAAAGAGGTTTGTAATAATTTCATTAGTTAAAAACTTACAATTATATCATCTTAAAGAGTCAACAGACAATGTTAACTTATTAATATCTATATAAACCCTGGGAGATTACTCCCAAGTAAAATAATATTGAAATAATGATATTTTATGTAAGAAATGTTTTCTTTTTTCTTTTCCTTTATAGGAGTTTAAAACTGCTTTGTTTTTATAATACCTAAAAATTATAAATAACCTCAAATGCATAGTGACTATTAGGCTCTGGAGAATATATTATATAGTAATTGTTTTATGTGTTTTAGTTACAATTTAGATAAACCTTTTCATAGCTTTCATGGATCTTTTTCTGTACTTACAGAAATTTGGCCATTGGGTTATTAATTACTCTCATCTCAAGGCTGTTAAAATATAATTGGCTAATTACAGGACAGACTATGCAAATCAATGTTTATTCTGCAATATCCCCTGTGTCCCTATCTTTTTTAATTTCCAGGCCTGGTAGACAGAATTCTAAGCTAAATTCACATCTCCCCTATCTTTCCACACCCAGCCCATCCCCCATAGTTTCCTAGACAGATTTTAATGAGTCACTCAAATTCAGTCAAGGTTAGGAGAAGATGCTGGGGGTAGGATAGGCTATAGAAAAATTATAGAAGAATTCAGGACAACCATTTTCATTTTTTTTTTCCTTTGAATAGTTTATTTAGTCAAAATTTTATATGACCTTTTTCATGCTGTTTGGCTTTTCTAATTTGGGGTCCAGGAGTATTCATTTACTTACATAAGCATTTATTTAATTTTTAGCGATTTGAATAGAGTTCTTTTATGAATTTTCATTTGTTAATTTGATATTACCATCTGGAGGTATGAAAATATACACTGAACAAACTGTCACGCACAAATAGAGTTAGACACACCAACAAAACATAAAACTCACTAACTTGACTCATAGTTCTCACTCTTTTGGTATGGTTGTCTCCAGGTTTTCTGTCATTCCACATCTCTGGTTTTTACCACTTTTAAGATCTCCTCTGGGATCAGTGTTGCCTGTAATATGCAAGCTTGTTCTTGGAAACACTTTTATATATCTAAAAATTGAAGAAAAAGTTATCTGGGCATTATTTGGTTAACATGTTTTCAGCAAGGGAAGTATGTTTAGGAAGGTATGCTTCAAATTTTTGGTTTTAAATCAGTGGTCAATTTCCCCTCACCCTGGGCCCTGCTAATTCCAGATTTCTGTTTGTTCCCACCTAGCTCTTCTTGGGTTTTTTTCTGGGGGCATCTAGGACAATATCTCTTCTAGTGTCCTTCTTTGCAATGTGCACATTGATTTATTCTTATTTTTTAAATTTCTCCAGTTCCTGAAGGGGTGGAGGTTGGGCCCAGGGTCTTTATCTTTTTGAGGCAATCTTGTTCTGATTATTTTTGGTTTATTAGAGCTTTAAATAGGGTCATTCCCCTGATGAAATGCAGGTTTCCTTTAACTTGGTCCCTGTTGTAATAGTTTACAGGCAATGCTAACTAAACTAGAGATAGGTAATTGTAGTTCCCCATCAATTTTCTGTAACTTCCTTCTTATATCTGGAGAACTTTGGGCAATAAAGATTATATTTAAAAGTCTGGTATTTTCTGGACTTTCCAGATCCATATTAGTGTATTTACAATAGGCAGTATAAATTCTTTCTAGGAAAGCGGAGGGACTTTCTTCTGATTCTAAATTAGCCCAGTTCTCAGCACCATTAACATTCCATTTAAGATTCTGCTAATTTCTCTCTAGCATGCCCTGGGTTGTTAAGAATTTTTTCTGTTTCTTATCTTTTTCCTGCTCTGTTTCTTCATTTACTATTTTCCCTTCATCTCCTGTTATCTTTAAGGCCTCACTACTAGTCCAATTACGGTTAGAATAATTAAGCTTTTTATTTTCTGTGGGTCCTTTTTATAGACTGGGCCACCATTTTCCCACCTACGTTAATCTGACAGGGGGCATGGGGTAAGCATGTACACAAATTCTTCATCTATTCCTAGAAGTGTTTCCCAGAGGAGTAAGTAGAAATGTTTCTGGCTCAGCTGCTGATCTTAGAAAGCTACACTGGCCAAATGGAGATAGAGAGTTTTCCCCTATAAAACCACACTCCAACCATTTTTCCCCTGATTCTAAGTTATGTTGAGGTTAAAAACTATTTCCTGCTTTTTCATAGGCTTCTGTCTAAGATTTTTCCCATCTTTCAAAATACAGCCTAAAGGGCTACATTTAGGAATGCTAGTAAAATTAGAATTTCCCACTTCAAAGAATTTCAGTAACCAGTAACCAATTAGGAATACTTGAGCAGTAAAAATGCAGTTAAACACTAATTTAGCACATTAGACAAACATTGAACATTTACTATACCTAAGTAACATATACCGTTTTGTACCTGATGGTTAAGAATTAGCAAATAATTATGATTGCTAAAGCATAATAGAGATGCCTTTATATTAAAAAAAAAAATAGCAAAAGGTTAATAGCTGAAATTACTGATGCTGGTTAGAGTGGTGCCACCCCTCTAGCCAGCTCACTGTAGACTTAACCTCACTTTTGTGTATGCTTCCTATTGTGATGGCAATTTTAGATTGAGCTCACCCTTGTGTATGCTTACCATTGGGATGGTAAGCACTTCACAGCCCTCTGTTTTATATCCATATGGAAAACCTTGTGACTGACCTCTACTCTCTACTTTCCTATCTCAGAACCTTGATCTCTGAAAATGATTTTAACTTTTTTACTCTTCCTGGTTTGGGGTCTTTCCCCAGCTTGTTCAACCACTTAATGTTTATTAATGAAGGAACCTGTGTCCAGCTCCACCCCAATTATTCATTAGCACCCCAATGTTATAAAACATTAGAATTTATGCAGATTAGGGAAGCAGTTTTGGGCAAGAAGGTCACTGTGCTCCATTGCTTGCACAACCAATAAAACTCTCTCTTTGAAACCCTGGTGTCTCAGGAATTGGCTTTAAAGACACATTGGGAGAAAGCAAACTGGTCTTGCTTGGTATCAGTTTGGCAACTCTGGCGGGACTAAGGACTAAAGGGTCCCTGAAGGAGTCTGACTGCCCAAGATTTTGGGGCCCCAGTGAGAGAGGTAAGCACAGTAATTGAGCAACCATCTTGCTTCAACACATGGCAACTGACTTTGGTGAGAAGGCAACCTTGAGTTGAACTCTTTTGGGCCTTGTAACTGTAAGCTTTTACCTGAGATAAATACCCTTTAAAAAAGTCAACAGATTTCTGGTACTTTGTATCAGTACCCTCATGGCAGACTAATACAGCATATAAAAATCAACTGTTTGGAGGTATTGGCAAGAAACCAGTACAGGCAGGACTCTCCCTGTCCCTGAGAGAAGGGAAGCACATATGGCAACTTTTGCTTTGGTTATGGATTTTTTCTCTGAGGGCATTTTTCAAATTGTAATGTAAGGAAATATACCTCAAGCAGAAAATGACAATCTTATTGGGCTGAGGAGACAGAGGTCTGAGTTCAGGGCTGCCAAAATTGCTTGGATTTGAGCAGCAAAATCCCACAGAGGAAGGAATATTAGAGAATGAGCCAAAACTCTTCACTTAAATTTCCCTCAAGTCATATTAATGTCTCATGGTGTTTAAATATATGACAACCATAGCACAAATGGTGGGAGGTAAGTAAAAGGAGTTAAAATATTGAAGTGGTCTTACATAGCTGAGTAGATGGTAACGATACTAATTTAAAATACACTGTCATAAGATATGGATGCATTTGTAATCTATATGGAAAACACTAAAAAATAATTTAAGATGTTTAACAAAAAAGCCTATAGTGGGAAAATGGAGTAATAAACAAACTTAATTAATATAAAATAGCCAATGGGACAAATGGAAAACAAGTAGTAAGTTGGTAGACTGAACCCCACTATATGTAAGTACTTACATGAAATGTAAATGGACCAAAAACTCCAATTAAAAAATAAAGACTGTCAGATTGAACTTTAAAAAATACAACATCCAGCTTTTTACTGTTTATAAGATACATGTATTATATAAAATGACACAGAAAAGTTACAAATTAAAAAGAATAGAAAAATAAACATGATGCAAAAACTAAACAACACATAGCATAGTTTTAATATCAAGCAAAATAGACTTTAACATAAGAACTATTACTAGAAAGAGTGATATTTCAAAATGATAAAAGATTCAATTTAATAAAAAGGTTAATATTTCTAAAATTGGATCATCTAATATATAAAGGCAAAATAGACAAATCCACAATCATATTTAGGGATATTACAATAATTGATAAGACAGCCAAAAAAATTAGTAAGAATATAGAAAACTTGAACAGTATAAGAAACCACATGGGCTTTATTGATATATAAAAAACCCTATAGTCAACAATTGCAAAGACTCAATTTTTTATATGCACCTAGAACATTTAACAAATTCACCAATGCAAATCTTAACAAATTTCAAATAATTTAAATCATAGAGAGTATGTTCTCTGACCAGAGTGGAAAATAAAAAACGATTAGAAACATTACTAAATGTTAGGAAATTATGCAATACAATAACCAAGGAATCAGAGATAAAAATTTACAGTGGAAATCAGAAATATTACAGATAAAAACTGAAGGCTCAATGAATTAGAATATCACTGCTAAGGAACAAATGGATCTAAACATTGTGCATCAGTGGCTGAACAGCACAAAAAGAAAAGTTTTCAATCACTATGTGTCTGCCAATGTAAGAATATAGTACTCCTGTAGAATTTCTTCACCCCCAAATTAAAAAGTTAACCAAATCTGATCAGTCTTCTTTATCAAACCACCACAATTTACAAGTAATAAAGAAGGCAGAGAACCATATTCATGTTAAACAACACTAAAGGGTCGGGATCGGGAAATCCAACAGGGGGGAATGTCTTATAGACAAATGCCTTGGTTTCTGCTATAAATAAGTTGAAAGGGAAAAAAATGAGGTCGAGGGGACCTGTATTTTTAAAAAGACTTAAAAAATACCAACCAATCATATTGTGTGGACCTTACTTGAGTCCTGATTCAAATAAACAATTTATAAAAAATATGACATATGAGAAAAAAATGGAAATTTGAATTATGAGTAGATATTTGATGATATTAATAATACAGTATTATTATATATATATAGTTATGTTAATGAGATCTTATCTTTTAAACATATATCTGAAATATATACAGATGAAATTATATAATATCTGGGTTTTCCTTCAAAATAATCTGAGAGGAAGAAGAGTGTATCAGGGTGTAGATGGGACACGGTTTATCATGGATTGAAAGTTATTTGGGGGGATAAGATAACTTGGAGGTTTAGCATATTATTCTGTTTATTTTTGTGTATGTTCAGAATTCTCCATATTAATGCTTAAGATGAAGGTGAATTATAAAACTATATTTTTTATGAGCATCACTGTAATGGACAGAAAAAAAGAGTAACTTAACTTATTGACATTATAATCCCCTGCCCCATAAAAAACATATTCTTTTAAAGATGTTCATCCTTTAGGAGTTCCTTACAAGTTGATTTACTTTTAAATTATTCAGTTTAAAAAACAGCTTTTGGAAGACAAGAAGCAATATGCTTACTCCATTTATCTAATTTACCATAGACTTTTTTTTCCATTTACCATTCCAGCATATACTAGGCTTACATTTTTCAAGAATTATGAAAATCTAAGATTTTACTGACTTCCAACATAACTCATCTCTCATCCCAGGGCCGTAGGATCAAAGTTCTCTCCTCTGCTCTGTCTTAGAAGCTCTCCCTCTCTTCCTGTGTCTGAGTGTCCCTTTATATCAGCCCACCAAGCGGGTGGGGACTCAACCCTGAGTCACACCCTACTGTTGTGGTTGAATCAAAACCCTAATCTTGGGAAGCGGGTGTGGCTCAGTGGATAGAGCCCCCGTTTACCATATGGGAGGCCCGGGTTCGCTTCCCGGGGCCTCCTTGTGAGGGCAGGCCGGCTCACGCGGCGACGTGGGCTGATGCGGCAAGACCTCACAGCAAGGGGGAGATAAGCAGACACAGAGAAGACACGCAGCGAATGGACACAGCAGCACAAGCAGCAAGGGGGGGATAAATAAATAAAATAAATAAATCTTTAAAAAAAAAAAAAAAAACCCTAATCTTAACAGGTAATTTAATCAAAGACATCTCAGGTGAATCTAATGCGATAAAAGGGGATCACACCCAGGGAACAGACCAGTTTACAAACATAATCACTCTTTTGGAGGATTCATAAATAATCTCAAACTGCCACACTATCTCTCAAGAATAACTTGCTTTTTTATCTCATTAGCAAAGCTTTAATAATAAAGAAAAATAATTTCTTTCTATTGTCTTAATCTTTTAAGATATGCTTATTAAATTTGTCTCTTGGCATCTACCTAAAGAGGTCAGGCTCAAGAATAAGAGGGAATTTAGGAGTAAATCAGAACAAAGTTGTCTATCATTTGGTGAATGAATAGTATGTAGGAGATCCACTAACCCTGGACTTATGAAAATGTGTGGAATCGGTTTCTCCAGACGTCATCAGCCTATGGGTTATAGTGGTTCACTCTAACTGTAACAATCCAAATTTCATGGGTCCTTTCCCCCACTCAAGAGAATTTCTGGGAGTTTTTAGGGATTTTTTCACCAGTACACACCAACAAGTCTGCTCTTACCATGCCATTACCACTGGGCATGCACTGTGTACCACTAGTTAGTTCTATGGAATGCTGGGGCCTCCCACCTCAGCTAAGGTCTGATACAAGGTCTCATCATATTCTGTTCCTGCGTTAGTTTTCAGTTTCTCCATGGAAAATTACCACAAATGTAGTAATTTAAAGCAAAATTACTAAAAAGCAAAACAAATTAATTATCTTACAGTTCTGTAGGTTAGAAGTCTGGCATGGTTCAACTGGGATCCCTGCTAGGGACTCACAAGGTCAAGATAAAGGTGTCATTTAGGCTGGGCTTTTATCTGGAGACTCTGGAAAGAAACTGCTTCCATACTCATTTAGTTTGTTGGCTGAACATGTGCTAAGGTCCATGTTTCTTTGCTGGCTATTAGCCTTAGGCTACTCTAACCTCCTTAATTCTACCCCACATCCTTGGAGCACGGCCTCCTCCATCTTCAAGCCAGCAATGGTGCATTGAATCTGCCTTCTGCTTTGAATCTCTGTCTTTCTCTTCTGCTACTAACTAGAGAAAACTCTCTGCTTTAAAAGGGATTATATGATTGGGTTAGGCCCACCAGGGTAATCTCCATATCTTAAGATCAACTGATCTGGGACCTTATCATCTACAAAATCCCTTCACTGCTGTACCTACATTCATGTTTGAATGAGTAAACAAGGGACAGGAATCTGAGGTAGAGGGGGTGGGAAAAGCAGGGAAAATACTGCCTACCACTGTTCCTATGTGGGGAAAAGAGTCTCTTACCTCTGCATCACACTGTCTTAGAGATCTCCAAAGAAATGCTGCTTGTGCACCTATATTTAGAGTTTTAAAGAAAACAGGCCTTTTGGGATTTATGTACAGACTCATTACTCTCCACAGGATTCAAGCATAAATCCTATGGGACCTTGACTGCAAGTCAAATGAGAGTGCAAGTTTTGATGCTGTCTTCAGAATTACCCAACGACCTCAACAACTAAGGCTTTGTTACTTGGTCAAACTCTTTCTCGCTGAGGATGGATTCTTTCTCAGAGGTCTCCTTGGTCCCCTAGAAAAACAGTCTTTTGAGGAGATGGTCTTACCAGTATGCCAAGCATGCCCAGATATGTCTGAATTCTAGCTTAGTCTACAGCCTGTTTTCCTGCTATGTTTACATAGCATTTATATGAAATCTCTCAGCTTCATGTCAATCAGAACATTGAACACACTGAGCAGGTACCCTCAGTGGAACACAGAGAGTATGGTTCTTGATCAGCAGCTAAATGTTTGATTTGTAGTTTGAGACAAATGGGGACTAATCCTTCCTTAGTTTATGTGCTTTCTCAGTGGACAAGCTTCAAGAGTGTTTGTGCTTGAAAAGGTTAAGGACAAAAGACCAATTAACAAAGGCTATTTCCAGAAAAGACAGGCAGAGAAGAAGCATTGCTTCTTCTAGAAAGTCTGCAGGCCAAGAATCGAGTCAGAAATTAGGCCTTGTTTTCTAAGGATACAATAGAAAACAACAGAATTAAAATAGGAATGATTGAGTCCTCTCCTTTTTTCATCTAGTTCTTTATAAAAATACATGCAGCCCAATTGTACAGTCTAAAGTGTGAAGGAGGCAGACAGGAAAGTAAGAAGGGAAAAGTTAAAGGCCACTAACTAATCTTTAATATTTTTTCAGCTTTGATTAGGTCTTGTTAATGGGTGTCAGTTAACAGCAACTTTGGCAGAAAGTTACTCCAAAAAGCAGGAGAGAACACTAACACTCAAGCTACATGATTTGTGTCATCTTTTCTTCAAAGTCTAAATTCTGTGATCCAGTGAATTCTTTTCATTGTCAGTTTGAACAAAAATTGTTCCATCTTGTGTTTGACTTCTGAAAAAAATTGGAAACTAGCAAAGCTGACTGGTTAATTTGTTATGTTTCTAGAGAGAAACATAACAACAGACAGTTGACAAAATGAACCAACAATAGAGAATTTAATTTCAGAATTTTATTTTCCTTTTATGAATCCCAGGGTTATTTATGTTGGAGGGAGTGATGCATATAAGGAGAGAGACCTTCCAGCATTATATTACACTCACCCCCAAATCTAATGAAGGGCTCTGAGTAAGAACCAGAGTATGTGTTTATGCTCAGCCCATAAAATGATAGAATCTCCTATGAGATTTTGTTTCTAACTGTGCTCTCAAGTCAGAAAAATAAAGTAGATAGAAACATGGGGAAAGGGAAAGACTATTTTTTTGTGCCTGTGAATAATTCAGATAATGAAGTGCACTTTTACAAGTAGAAGTCTAAATTATTGCTAGACAAGCACACATTAACCCTTTCTGTATTTATACCTTCCAATATGTATGCAAGTATTATAATTCAGAAAATACAGGAAGTATCAATCCAAATCACTTAAATCTTAACTTATACCACCCTTGCATAAAAATATAAACAGTGCTATAAGGTGTGATCTCTGGAAACTACAGATAGATTTGTGATGGTAAATGCTGGGGCTTAAAATCAAGTAGACCATAGTTTGAAGCTTAGTTCTGCCCTTAATTGGTTGTGTGGATTTAGGCAATTTTCTTAGCATCTCTGAGCCTCAATATGTTTATATCCATAAAGTAGAAATAATACCTCTCTCGTTTTTTGTACTGCAAATGTCTTTCATGGCTCCTCTTCATTCATCCTGTTCTAATATAATGTGGCAGAGACTAACTAGATGTTTCCCAAAACTATTTCCTATTTCTGGGCCAACAGCTAAACTACATTTCCCAGTAGCCATACAGCTAGGTGGCTAACATGACTAGTCTCTTCTCTGCAATAGAACATGAGCAGCAGTGATGTGTCCTTTCCAGTCCAAAGCAGTTAAGAGAGAGTGTTCCTTCTCAATACTTTCTTTTCCCCTCACAAGGTAATCATGTAGGCCACATATTGAAGATGGTGGAGCTACAACATAGAAGAGCCTGGATCCCTGAGTCACTATTTGGAGGAGAGTTGCCTGACTCTCTGCAATTGACTCTACTCAAATGGAAAATAAGTTTATATTATAATAAACCACTGAGATGCAGCAGTATCATTTACCCTATCACAGAAACTGGAACCTTAAAGTGGGGTATTGCTGTAATAAAAACTTGAGACATCTAGCACTAGCTAAGCAGTTGGGTACTAGCTTAACAGACTGGGTACCTAGAGAGCCATGTGACACATAACGCCTGGTAAAACTGTCATCTGCAAAAACATGGAAAGCAGACTATATGCCTCCTGAGCATGTAGCTCTAGGTGAGGAGGTTGGAAAAGAAAGAACTAAAAATGAGTTGGTTTTTACTAACTGCTGATGGCAAAGTGTTACAAGAAATAAATGAGCTTAGGAAAGAATTCATCACTTTGCAAAAAGAAAGGGAATAAAAAGAGTACAGAAAACCAAGGGCTTGATGGGTAGAAAAGCCAACTATTTTTATAGTACTCCAAATCATAGATGATTAGATTTTTAAAAATAGATAAAAGTCTCATGGGATGTCCTTATTGAACAGTATGACTCAGTCTTGCAGCAAGAATCATATGAAGAGTGTGATTTCTCCACTTAAGCCTGATAACTTCAAGATCACTGCCATTAATTTGAGTGAGTATGACATGGAGTTGAGAAGATACTTGAGAACTATATCTAGGAAAGAACTTGGGGTTTAGTAGGCACATGAAAATGACCAGAAACAGATACATCAGAAAACTCAAAATTTTTGGAGAAATATATTGCCACATACTAGGATTCTGAAATAAAACATTTTACCTTTGAGACTCATGAAAAGCTTTAATTTCCCAACTTCCATGACCAGATGAAGTTCTGAAAGTTGTCTAACTCCAAGGAGGACTTTCTCCTAATACCCATTTCAGAGGAAACCATGGGGAAAAAATGAACTTGAAAAACCTTCCCACGGGGCAAAGCTAGCGGCCACAGAAACAATTGAAAAGGCTGATCCTAAAGAACAGTAGAAGCTTCCTACCCCCAGTGAAGCAAATCCTTACAATGCTGTCTCAGTGGAACTTTAGAATTGCTATAGCCTAATAATTTGCCTGTGTCTCCCATTCTACCAATTTCTGAATGCAAATATGTATGGGGTGGTCCTGTGCTTGTTCTGCTATTGGAGGGGACAGAAGTAGCAGTGATAACTTGTCTTCATGGGTGATAACTTGTGTTCATGGGTTACAGGACCACAAGAAGCTACATCTAGGACTAAAGGAGAGAATTTCACATCACTTTGACATTTTGGCCTTTGAGATAGAAGCATCGACTGACTGGATGGGAACTTTGGTTGCCCACCAGGGGGAGGGGTGAATGTGTTCTATGTGTGAGAAGCAGCATGAGATTGATATTTAGTGACCAAAAGGGCAGACTGAGGCAGAAACTGGCTAGATGCTTATGAAAACCTTTTTCTCTTCCTAAAAACACATATTTCCTGAGCGAAACGTATTTCCCAGCTGTCTTCCATGTAATATGGGGACAGGTGATTAGTTCTCACCAATGTAATGTGAGCAAAAGTAATGTTTCACTTCCACCCTGAGGCAGTTGAGAGCAGGTATGCCTTCTTCACACTATATATCCCACTGAAGAGACATTGGAGGCCAGTGGTGAAAATGTCAGAGGTTTAACGTAGAGAAAGCCCGGGTCTCTGAGACAGCATTTGGAGGAGAGCCATCCAGGGAAGCCACCTAACATCTGCATTAGACTCTTCTGAACATGAAATAATTTTATTTTCTTAAGCCACTGAGATTGCAAGTTGTCCATTACTCTATTAGTAGCCCCATAAAAGTTAGCTCTGTGTTTAAAATAATACAGCCTTCTTTTTCCATCACTGTGAATGGTACCAGTGTGGTTACCTGGCCAAGGAATTTGGAGGAGGAACATGTAATAAGTCAGTTTACTATGGAGACCTACACTGTAAGTTTATGTGGTACATATGACAAATCAATGCCATAAGTTTTAGATTAGATTAAGTTGTAGAGAAACAGAAAAGCCATTAAAAACCAACATGCAACAAAAACAACAAAACAAAACAATTTTTTTAAAAAAGGAAAGTCAAATTGCAGGGTTGAGCAGAACAGATCAGACTTACAGAAAGAGGCAAAAAAAAAAACATAAATATTCAGTTCCATATGGCAAACATGGAGATGCACTGCTTGGCTCTGCCATCAAAAAAGAACTTACCAACTGTTAGCACCTCCAAGATAATACCTCAACCTTTGATCTGAAGATATGTTCTTCTTAGGCAGCCCCAACCAAAAACTAAGCATGTGGTACCTACTAGGGCCTGGCCACTTATGCCTGATGCAAGACTCCTCAAATGGGCAGTCTTTGTTCTCAAGCCCCCTGTTGGGTTGACTGATAACTTTGTCATATCTGTATCACAGGAAGAGGTTTCCCCTGACCTATCTGATTTCTTCACTCTTTCCTTTCACAGGTGTCAGATCTGCATCATCATCTAAAGCCTTCCCTTCTCCATTCCTGCTTTCACTCCATTTTATCTTTCATAGACATTCACCACTAATAAACTTCTATCACTTCTAATTCCATTTCAATGTTGGCTCCCAGTATCCCTGAGCCCAAAGCCAGATTAAGATATTACAGGATATAGATATTAAAATGATTATGATACCCCTCATTGTAATTGTAAATATAAGCAATACTTAATCATAAAATACATGTAAAGTATAATAAAATTCTGATTTTTTCCCATGATGTTTACCCCAGTGATTTTTGTTGATTTTGTTGTTGTTTTTTAAAATGTGACTCTACTTTACTAGTACTCTAAACATACGTTCACTATTCTGTTGGATAATTCAGCACTGCCGAAGCCTCACCTTGGGTTCAGCATTTCACTCTTCAATGGAGTTAGGGTCAGAAATGAATTTAGGGTGGGGGATGGGATAGAATTTGTATTAGTTATCTATTGCTGTGTAACAAATTATCTCACAGTTTCTGTGGGTCAACTTGGCAAGCTGGGTCCTCTGTCTCAGAGACTACCCAAGGCTGTAATCAAGGTGTCCACCAAGGCTGGAGTCTCATATAAAGGCTCAACTGGGGAAGATCTGCTTTCAAGCTCACATAGTTGTTGGCAGCATTCAGTGCTAATTGGCAGTTTGACCGAAGGTCTCGGTTCCTCATTTGCTTTTGGCTGGCAGTTGTCCTTAGTTTCTTGCCACATGGGCCTTTCCAACATGGCACCTTGCTTTATTAAAGCATGCAAGCTAAAAAAGAAATAGAGGGTCAACTAGCAAGACAGAAGTCATAGTCTAGTGTAACCTAACCACAGACGTGACATCCCCTCAACATTACAATACTCCATTTTTAAAAGCAAGGTACCCAAGAAGAGAAGATTACACAAGACCATGAACACTAGGAGGTTCAAGTCATTGAGGGTGATTTTTGAGGCTACTGTCAACAATAGAGTTCCATTTTTTGGAACTCTATGGACAGTGTTCAACACTGTCTATATACCCTGCTAATATCTCCTGTGCTATAAAATGATCATATTTCAAATACCACTTCACAACTTGTAATTTTGGAGTCAAGCTAGTAGGATTCTCAACTCACATATATTTGAGAAAAATGTTCCCCTTATGAGTCCATTCTTTGGCTGCCCTTGCCTAGAAGCTGACTTAAGACAAGTGAGAACCAGAGGAATGTGGCTGTTTAATATAGTAAAACATCCTAATGCCCTTGAAGGTATTGATACCCAATGCCTGGAAAGCCGGAGTAAAGAAACTTAACAAAGGTAAGTAAAAAACTGGAGTAACTGAGACTCTTTATTAATGATCCACATGATTCCCTCTGCAGATTTCTGATGCCAGTTTGAAGGAAACTACAACAAAGAGGTATTAATTCTAGGTCCATGGCAATTCCCTCCTCTGCCCAAGAAGAAGAGGTGGGGTGGGAGTGAGTGAGCTGGTTTTATGGATCAAAGTTTGAAATTCCTTCGCTTTTATTGCTTGTTTTATTTTTCACTGAACCAGTTAGGAGGATGGAGGGAGTCTCAATGGGCTCTCACTTATGACACCTGCTCATCCCTGCACAATCTGGAACCCACTCTGAAGAAAATGTCAGGAAGGCCATGATCTAAAGTGAGATCAGGGAGAACTCTAGCAGCTTCTCTGTTACCTGCTTAAAATTCCAAAGGTAAGAAGAATCATGAGGCTCCTCATTTCCATGTCTACTAATATTGAAAAGCAAGATCAAGTGAGTTTTTGCTCTTCTATTCCATTAGATGTCAGAGAAACTGCCACGGGGATAAATGACTTGTGGCCCCCAAGCATTGATATCAACTTTTGGTTTTTGATCTTTCCATGTTGGATCTTGCTATCAAGAAATACCTATCATTAATATGAAAAACAAGCTGGCTTAGATAACTCACATGTCAATGTTACCCACTGATCATTCCATTAGTATTTTGATAATCCTGCCCAGTTGAGAAGTCCCACAAGCTCAGGCACTTGGAGTTTGTGCTTGGCTAAGGAGCCAGTAGAGCAAAGCTTCTACTTAGGGGATCCTGAGTGAACATTTCTAAGTCAGAGTCCTCCTAGGCAGATTTGGTGGCACCCTGGAGTACCACTTGGCTCACCTGGTCAATCCCCACTACCCCTGTTCTGTCTCTCACCTGTCTGCTTAGTTGAGGAGCTACAAGTGAGAGATGGCTTGGCTTCAGTTTATCTTCCTTGTTCATTCCCCTAGGTGAGATCACCCCTCTCAATTACCAGAATTTCAAGAGACCACAGGCACTTCTTCAGCATCCCATATATTCCTTCCACAGTTGGGGAAAGAAGTACTGATCGAGGGATCCTAGCACAGTTGGGGAAAGAAGTATTGATCAAGGAATCCTAGCACAGGGCAGAGAGCAACCTTTCACCCTTTCCTCCAAAGAACTGTCCAATAGACAGCATAAGCTACCACCACCTTCTTCCTAAAGCCTTGAGGAGTCCATTACCTTTGTGTCCCTGGAGAGTCAGTTACACCAGCAAGCCAAATACAGTAGGGGACAAAGTTTCCTGTGGGTCTACAGTGGGCCAGAGGTGGTGATGGATTAAAATAAATCAGAGGG